>JAUELE010253920.1:0-10712 GCA_031471655.1 Diodora aspera | reverse complement strand
GCTGCCCCCCCCCCCCCCCCCGGTCTCGCACGCTTATGACCATAAATACTAACAACAAAAGTCTAACAATATGGCTCACTACATTAAGCAAACCTAACCGCCGAACCTTCACTTGATTTGCTGAACGGAAGTAATTGTTGCGAGGGTTAATTCAAAATCGACTTCATTGGCTAACTGTTCAAGATCTTTTGGTATAACTTAGCCGCCGTATTCAAGGTAATTGTTGCATGAGGTCGTTGTGAGAGTCATTGGAATTAGGACTGGCAAACATTGAGACTAAACCCTTCACTGAATCTCTTTAAATCTGGTTCTGGAACGTAAAAGCTTCTGTCTCTGTTTTCTGCAGCAGCTAAGGCAAGAGTGTCTTTCGTTAACGCAGGCCCACTCATCGTGTCGGTGCCTACTGCATACACATTGATCCCGGAATTTACAGCGTCCTGGCTGGACAGAGAGGTTCTTCCCGCATCATCGGATGTGCCGTCCATAAGGATGATCATCATTTTAGTGTTGTTTGAACTCCCTGTTCTAAGAAGCTCGTTTTTCGCCTCATCGATACCAAGATATGGCCTGGAACCTGAGAAAGGAATGGTGATATCAGTCTGAAGATTTGTGACAATGGATTCCAGCTGTGCAGAATTACTGTTCAGGGATGTCTGCAACGTGGCAGTGTCAGAGAAGGTGACGATACCAAAGTTGCAAGCAGTGTCCGACGCTTTGTTGATGAATTCTTTGACAAAGGTAACAATACTTGGGGCCCAGAAGTACTCCAGGCCCGAGAACCGACGTGTACTGTCCGAGTGGTCAAGAACGAAAATAACATCGGTTTCTGAAACATAAGAATCAAATATATACCAAAATGGACAACAGAAAAGATCATAACATCAATTAATAACCATGGCGCACTAAATACAATATGATCTATTCCTTTAGTATGTCATTTATGTTGCAGCATGGCTTGTCATATGCAAACAAAAGTGTTTCGATTCTGCCTCGCAGATCAATAAGCGTCAGGTAGATCCATTACCTAATGGAGGTCATGCCTACTGGTCAGAGGACCTTTAACCATCTTCGTGCGTTACTGTATCTCTGTACCAACATCTACGTATTTTCCTCATGTGAACAATACTGTTACAAACACGTCGCTTAATTTCCAAACTTATTCCAATACAATAAAATAGGAAGGCTTCTTAAGACGACGGGTTTTTTTAGGAATAAATGCCCACCCCTCTAGGGTACAAAATATAGCATACTTATCTATGTGTTTGGTAACTTCTTAAAAAAAGATAATTATAGATAAATACATTAAATTGCATCGCGTTATGTATCGTAACAGTTGTGTTTCAGTATAACAACTAAAATAGAATTGCATTGATTTTCTAGGGGTTCATTTGGTACTTGAGTGTATTCATCCTGTGGTCTAGTTTTTTCACTTTCATTCATTACATATCACAACTTACTTGGGGAACTGTGGACGCTGACACTGCTCTGATGATTGCCATTTGAGTGGACAGCAGATGACGATGCTGCGAGCGTTGACTGTGACGTAGACGATTCTAAGGTAAAGGATGATGGTGTAGGTGATGACGTTGCAGATGAAGTCGTACTTGAGCTTATTGTTATTATTGGTGCAGCTGGATTTGCTGGTTCAGATGGTATTTCCGCTGCTTTTGTGACAGAAAGAACTGTAGTGATATCAGACGTGGCTGGTGATGCTTCTGTACTTTGAGAAGATGTCGCTTCAGACGATGTTGTTGAATCAGATCTTGTGGCTGATGAAGACATTCCAGTTTCAGAGGTAAACGATGATGCCGTTGTAGTTGGAGAAGTAGAGTCTTGTGTTGTTGTTGATGCAGATGAGGTAGACGAATCTGTTGCTGGTGCAAACGTTGAAGATGATACAGCTGTTGCTGCAGATGTGGTTGTTGCTGATGGTGTTGTAGATCTCGGTGATGTCGGTGAAGTATGACTTGCCACTATTGTAGTTCTTGCTTGCGTCGCCTCAGACGATGACGGCGAAGTCGCAGAAGTATGGCTTGTCGCTGTTGTTGTTTGAGTTGTCACTGGCGATGAAGTTGTACCTGAAGACGTAGGACGTGACGCATCTGAAGTTGTTGTGACGGGTGAGGTATCTGTAGATGCTGATGATGTAGTTGCTGATGAGTCAGAAGACCCTGCTGTAGCTGAAGATGTTTCAGATATCGCAAGTGATTGCGCTGACACTCCAGACGTTGTGGTTGATAACATGGACACATCAGATGTATCAGATGATTGTTTGGGACCTTCAGATGTTTTCGATGATGACATGGACACGTCAGATGCATCAGATGATTGTTTGGTACCTTCAGATGTTGTAGATGATGACATGGACACGTCAGATGTATCAGATGATTGTTTTGGACGTTCGGATGTGGCAGATGACGACATCGACACGTCAGATATATCAGATGATTGTTTTGGACTTTCAGATGGTGTCGATGAAGACACTGACACGTCAGATGTAGCGGATGCATGTATTGGAACTCCCGATGCTGTAGACGATGCTGTAGACGCTTCAGAAATAAAAGAGGATTGTGCTGGAACACCAGATGTTGAAGTAGTGAATGGTGGTGTAGAAGTTGTTGCAGGTGTACTTGACTCTGACTTAGGTTGATTAATAAATGTTGATCCTCTTTGAGTGGAAGAAGTGAAGGATGCAGATGCAGTCGTTGGAGATGTGGCAGAAGGTTCTGTTGTCTGTACAGAGGACGCACTTGATATTTCGTTTGAGGAGTTTGATGTCTTAGAGGCACCTGGTGGCACTGGTGTATTTTCAAACCCCTTCTGTCCAGCAACTAGTGATGAGTCAGTTGATGCTTCTTCGGGATTTGCTACAGTTGTATCTTGCACCCCTGTGGTAGACGCTGCGGTGGTGTCTTCCACGGATGATGTTGTAGGGGCTGTCTGGCGCCTTCTTGAAGATCTGACTCTGTATTGTTCTGTCACTGATAACAGAAAACAAGGTCTTTCAAATCAGAATACAAACTGAATGCAAATAATAACAACAAATAAATATGGAAGTTATCTACCTCAATTAAATATAGCAATGGCTTCATATATTCAATTAGAAATTCTCACATACTTACGGACACAAATCATATTCTTGAGCCTACGGCGCTGCTGCATCAGAAGATAGTCAACAGGTGAGAAGATGACGCGCTGGTAGCTGCCCCCTGCCATGTAACGTAGCTCCTGGACTGGGCTAAACCCGTATGCCACTCCTATAACAGACACTCCACGAGCACGTAGTTGGACGCTCTCAGACAAGGTCATCATGAAGTTGTCCGAGGCTCTGTTGGTCAGGAATATCGCAATGTGGGCTGCATTAGGTCGGCCCTGGCCCTGAAAGTGTTCTGATATATTCCGTACGGCGTCGTAGGTTTTCATTCCGCCGAATTCTGGTTCCCAGGAGAACTTCATCATTGTTTTTTTGTCGACAGTGAAGGGCAGGATTTCTCGAACTGTGGATCCATAGGCAAGCACGGACACTCGCACCTTACTGACGTCAAATATGGGCAGGAAATTGTGCAGGAAAGTCATAACCCCTGGGGACATGCTTTCTCCAGTCCAACTTAGCTGTCTGGCTGCGCTGCTGTCGTGAACAGCCACAACAATATCAGTCTCTATACCCACATTACAGTCTGAAATTAAACATCGGATAGTTGTGTTTTTATTTGTGCGTGTTTGCAAGTGCGTCGATGGGTGTCGGGTTACCCTCTATTAAACCAGTGTGAAGCGGTTAGTAGAGGGGTTATTGCACCAGGCAGGTGGTTGTGGGCGCAAAACCTGCCTGGAGATGGAACAATAATATCTAGGGGCAGATCTAACTTGTGGGATAAATATTGCTAATAGTCACGTTAAGTACAAATTCACTGAAAATTTAGACACAACCTTAGATATAAATGGGAATGGTCATTTGATTTTTATAGGAGGGGAAGGAATGGTTAGAGGATGTTTCTCAAGGCATGAATCAATCTATTTTTTGATTGGATAACTGCCGAACAATTATCTTTTTGAATATTTTTATTCAGGGTACTTTTGATTTTTAATGTTATTACAGAAATATAGGATGTAAGTAAAGGGAAATGTTAAGGTTAGTTGAAATGTATGCTCTTCAAGCGCAAAAATATATATTTTACGATACTTATCAAAGCACAAATTCATGCAATCTATTTATATATTACTCTTAACGCATGTAATCTATGTATATATTATCTAACCTTATCTGCAAACAATTAATTGTCAAACATCTTCCAGCGCTCCGCCTTAAAAATCAAATGGTCGCTCTCTTAGAGTACAGGAATATTACTTAAAAATTGGTTCATATGTTTTAGACGAGTATGGCCCTGCAACTATCTAAAGGAAGCGAATGAGAGTAATATTTGTTTTGTTTATAACCTAAACATTAATAATTCAGAAACGATGTCTGAACCAGGAGTGTATTTATCACAAGATTCACAGAGGGAGAAGTGAAGAAAGCAGGAAGTCACGTTCTTACTTATCTGTCTAGGGCGCCATGACCGACATATATTTACAAGAAGTGTAGAAAGCCGAAAGTCACGTCCCTACTCATCGGTCAAGGACGCCATGAACGACATATATTTAAAACATTATCTGTTTTAATTGGGATTACATTTCCTTGAAAAATAGATAGTTTTGCTACTGTCCCGTCCAGGATTCGAAACCGCGCACTCAATGAAATGTAATCCCCCCCCCCCCCAATGTTGTATTTGATTATTTTCTAAAACGGTCACTGAATATTTCCCTGAAATATAGTTGACAAGGAATGTGACTATATGAAGGACAGTAGATAGGAGAGAGGTGAGGCGGGTGATTGACCTCTGTTGTTCTACTTACCCTGTGATTTGACCCTGTCTAATACAACCAGTATCACCAGCAACGCTGTACAATCCCATACAGTCTTCATGTCTGTACAAGATAAAATAACATGAATATATCACGAACAGAGTCAAGACTACCATGCTGGCAAATATTCAACTGCATGCACATTAGTGTGTCTGCTCATCTAGTCATGCCAAAAACAATTCACAAATTCAGGATATATTTTACAGAAGAAATGAAACCAAGATTTGAAATGCGACAGACGAAAAGCAAGCGTATATTGGATATGGAATAGATTATTCTAGAAAGAGTTGTTTTAGAATGACGGAGCCACATGACAATCCATGGCAAAACAGAATTGGAATGGAACGTTGACAAAAAAAACACATAGGGTTTGAAAAGAGATTGAATATTGGTTTATTGGTAACGTTTCTTTTCCACGTCAGGAATCCAGACGGGGGGCGTCCTGGAGATCCAACAAACCCCCACCCCTTTCTGAAAGTCATAAATGGGTATGGGTGTACAACATCCCCCCTCCTCCACCACTGCCATTTTACATTCTGGACTACCAATCATATGTAGGAGTTCTGTACTCACTCACTGGAATAGGTATAATATGGTACTTTTGAAGCTGGGGTTAGGTGAAATATTCATAATGATTGATAATACACAATGCTTGATTATTGACATTTTATGGAACAACTTTCTGAAAACAAAACATGCTAAAAATCAGTACTTTAAAACTTATAAATATAAATGTATCATGATTACAACAAGCAATGGATAAACGTAACCAAAATAAACATCTATCAGTGAACCTCAGTTACTAATGTACCCTTCATTATGACTTTGGACAATTATACGGAGGTCATCACACCGATCCCGCACTAGTTTAGCTGAGTATAAATGGCCTTCAATTCTCACTGAGACTAAACGGTTGCAACCTGGACCCCCTCCTTTCAAACATTCTAGGTCCGCCTGTGGTTACCTTTAGCTATCACATCAGAGTCGTTGGGAGACATTTTCTAAATATCGGATGACTTAATCACAAGACAGGATCGTGTTCAGTAAGAAAGGCATCGTGACCTAATGGCGCAAGATATGTAATTCTGATTATTTAAGTGTGTGGTAAATTCAACATAAATTAAAGAATAACACACCACAATATTAGACATCTATTAAAACGGGAGATTTCGTTTCGGAAATAACTCTAATTCTTTTAATAAAGAGATATTTTTAACTGACAAAATATTAACTGAACTCTGAACCGATGGATTCCTGAGTCACTGCTTACTTTAACAGTTATGATGGCATTCAACTAGAACATGCACTTGTCTTGTAGTTTATGTATGACCCACCTTTCAACCACGAATAAGCAGGGGTCTAACATTTGCCTACAATGTCTCTAGTTGCTTAATGGGGGAAATGTAAGACAAGATATGCAGTGGCACGGCTTGTGAAATAGGACAATGTGTTTTACTCTAAGATCAACCTCGAATACGTTAACAAAACATGAACATAATCATTTCAAACATATTTATAAAGCATGTTCGTTCTCAACCAATTCGAATATATCTTTGTACTTCAATATTTCGATTGATTAGGGGCAGAACGAGATATCTCAAAATCTTGTCATTTTTGCTTTTTTAACCAACATAATTATTATCTGCAACATCATTTGATTTATTTGAGATTTTATTTCCTTGCAAAGTAGCTATTCTGCTACTGTTATGCCAGCACTAAAGATCAGCGATGTAGACGGCCATTCAGTCACCAATCTTTAGCACTGATCTGTAGTGCTCGCGATGGATGCCTGACCCTGAGGGCGCGGGTTCGAATCCCGGACGGGACTCAACCGCAACAGTAACAGAATAGCTACTTTTCAAGGAAATTTAATCCCAAATAAAACAAATAATGTTGTATTTGATCATTTCCTAAACTGTCTCTGAATGTTTCAATGTCATTATCTACTTGGAATAAAACAAATCGAACCGATATGTAAAGTGGTTATTAAATACACCATGTTTCATGACCTTATATAAAACGTTGAATAAAATAACTCAAAATGTATCACTTCTCATTTTGAAATTGCGAAGAGATGACAACATGTGTTGTGATAGATCGGGTTATAGTCAACTGTGCTCGTTTACATTTCTTCATCTGTGTATTATTGTGATAAAGAAGAGGCAGCGAAGTACAATTCGAAATGTACGTTACGTCTCCAACATCTTGTATTAGCCTGTCATCCTTTTTATCTGAGAAACGTGATGCAGGCGGGAGGATTTGTTTTTAAAATATATATACTTGTACAGAGTCCTTGTCTTCCATAGATGAATACCATATACTCATGTTAATAAAGGTTGTCATCCCCGTACAATTTTTACACATGACACTCGTTCCTGTTCTTGTCTATCGTATGTCAAAAATATACAGGGATTGCAGCCTCTATTGAAATGAGCATACTTAGTCAGTAAAACACTCAGTAAACTCAACAAACCTATGTTTACACCTATCTTAAACGTAAGAGTATTAACATAGAAAACTGGAATGAATATTTTTTAAAAAAAACAATTCTTAACTTGTACCTTTTATAAGAGAACACAAATTAGGCCGCTCTCCCTTGATTTATAATAGAACCAAAATTATGCGATCCAACTTTCAATGTTGGCAAGGTGATATACTGGAAATTGTCATTTTTATGGGGCCTTAGCAAAAAATGCGGAATTCAAAGCCATTAAAACTCAGTAGCAAACAAACGGGTACTTACCTAAGCAGCAGTCAGGGTGTAAGTGTCCGAAGGTTCAGATACCTGTCCGCCTCATTATAACAGTCCGCTATTGCCTGGGGCCAGTCTTACCGCCAGAACTTGAACATCATCGAGAGCTGATAAAACCAAATAGCAAGCGATTATGACGATTCCCATTTATCGTACTCGGAGTCTGACGCAACTAGTAATGAACCATGCGTTATCTGTTGTAACTGCCCTGAAGACACTATTCACGCTCGCAGTTTTATTTGCACATTTTGCCGTGTCTGTTTCTGCAATTCTGTCGTTTTACTCCAACTAAACTCACTGTTTGCTTCATTTATGACTAGTATTTTTTTTAAATTATAAATCAGTATGGAGGTACACTGCCGGGCAAAAATAACGACACCACGATTTTGAGAGACTACTGAAAAAATTCACAATTCCGTTGGATATGCAAGAGATATCCCTTAGAGATTAGGATCCTTTTGATCAGCTATGACAGAAAGACGTAAAGGAAAATAACTGAAATCATTTGGTATCGTTTCTTTTGCCCGGCAGTATAGATAGAATTATTCATATAATGTACTAAAGTTTTTTATCCTTGATTAATTTTGTTCAAACCGTTTTGTCATCAACTACGACAGTCAAGTCCTGTCCGTTTAAGCAGATATTTTTAAGCCCGCAATATAAATATAATTGTGCTAGTCAACTAATCGTTGGTCCATGCAGCCACCTTGTCGTATAGGTTGTCATTTTGATTTTAGTGAATTACACAGTAGCTTATTTAATCAGTTATATGTTGGTTCGTTCTTTAGTTCTTTGGTTCGTTCGTTCGTTTGTTCATTCATTCATTTATCCATTTATTTATTTTTAAAATGTTGTACTAGCACAAATATTTATCTATGATTTATGATTTTTTGGTCTTTTATTTACTTCCTACTTACTACCACTCATGTTCTTCAGAGATATATTCTTGAGTAGGTTTAGTTTTATTGGTATTCAGAATGATGTAAGTTAATAGAAACGTCACGCGGTAGATAGAGCCGTACATGTATGTAAATGAGTTGGTAATGTATTTATCTGAGACATAATATCATGGTGATTCCTTTATCGCGGAGAAAACAATCTTTTGATATACCAAATTGGAGGTCAGTGTTGACAAGATTTAGCATCATAATGTATGTGTACATCAATCCAAACAACACAAAGGCAGGTGACTTAGTACATCTTCTCAATCCAGGGCACAATGACTCTATGACAGGGCTTAGTACAGCTGCGTATCAAAAGTTTCTTCACTTTCAAATACTGGAAACATGTTCCATATTTAATGGCTTGTAAAACAAATATTCTTTAGAATTCAGGTGAAAATAGATCGATACCGAAAGGATTATATGCCAATGAGATGAAATTCTGCTTTGTGTTATTTTTTGCTTTACATGTGACCTAAAATGATGAATATTGTTGCCTGGATAGGACACCGACGCTTCTCTCATTGGACCTCCTTCCGACATCAAGGTAAGCCGCTTGATTTTGTACCAATTCTTTGTGGTATTTTTTTGTTCTTGTATTAAATTGGCTTTATAATAACACATAAAAGTATTTTTAAAGCATTACGATCTAGTTCATGTGATTAAGTGCCAAAAGAATCAAGACCTTGATCGCATCAAATGTGGAGCTACACATTATTGAATGTTTTTCAATAATAAACTACTTTCATGTCATTTTCATTGTTAGTTTCGTTATCTTGAATGCTTGAATGTAAACGTTTATCAATTTTCGACAAAGTGAAGAAACTTTTGGTACGCAGCTGTACACCATAGTCGTTGTGTGTAGGAAAAGTCCAAATCTGCTGAACACGGACAACCAATAAAATATCGCATCCACTGCACGAGAAGTAACTCTTGGTAAAGTTAAGAACACAATGTCTTTACTTCGCCGAGTATTAGGAGAGACGCGCCACATGACTGGTTAAAAGTCAGCTTATTTAACGTCGGCTTTTGCCTCCCGAAGGGAGGCTATATCGCCGACAATGCGCCACATGACTGGACGCAAGCTTTCGCTGTGGAGGCTTCACTGATTGGTTAGAACGCTTGCCTCGAGACAAATCGTCGTAAATAGGAGAGAGTCTAGGGTATATGACGGACTTTTGCGGAGTTATTTTGCCCTGTTTACATAGAATCTGTCTAAAACTCAAGTTGTACGAAGTATTTTGCATGAATATCAGTGGGCAGCAGCAATCTTTGTCATGAGCGGAGAAAGCGGAAGGGGGTTGCCCACCCACAACCCCCACTTTCGTGCTTTTGGGGGTCAAAAGCGGTTTTTGGATTTGTTTGTTTACGTTTTTGTTTTTGTTGGGTTTTTTTCTTTGGTGCTTTTCTATATATTTTTTTATGTTTGGTTTTTTTTTTAGCTTTTTGGGACATCTCGTGGCTGTATTATCTGGTGACACCAACTCCCCTAGCCATTAACCCCGTTCCCTCCTCTGAAACATCGTTCATCGCCCCTGGTTTGTCAAGGTATAATTTGATTGGAAGGGCGCCCTGATTTTTGTCTTATTACCTGTTTAGGACAATAATAACTGCCTTCACTAAATAACACTCCAGTAGTCTTGGTGGAGAAGGTCACTGAAATAAGACTCTGCAGGTTGTTCTCGGTTTTATGTGTATTTTAGGTATTTAATATCTCTTTCAGCTAGACTAAGGGTCGTGTTATTGCCGTATGACGAAAAGGCTTGAAACTGACCTTTGTCAGTCGGACGGGCCAAGATGTGCATAATTGTATGATAACTGTCTCCACAGTATTTATAAAACTAGGCATTTAGAATGAGTTTAACGTTAAACCGAAATCTAGTTGAACGTTACTTTGAGTTTTTACAGTGTACCACGAATGATACACACAAGATATAGCATGTTTGTTGGTTTTACAGCTTCTTGAATATTATCATTTCTATTAGGGTCGAAACTTTGGGACAGAATCGTGTAATCTTCACTTAAGAGATAAAGGTGCTATTTTTTTTCAATTTGAGGTATGTTAACTGTAGATTAATAACCTCTTATTTTAATTTGCAACCGAGCGCTTTAGCGCG
>JAUELE010253909.1:0-10712 GCA_031471655.1 Diodora aspera | reverse complement strand
AAAGCGCACTGAGTCTGCACTGTGGAAATTTGCGCTATATAAGAACTATTTATTACTATTATTATGGTACATGGACCCTGAATGACTGGAGGCCAGTGCTGTTCACTGACGAGTTTCGTTTCCACACAGACCGAAGAACAAGGACATGGAGATGTGTTGGAAGAGGATTCCAAAGGCAACATGTCACCGAACATGTCAGTTATGGTCTGGGGCGACATATCCATGGACGGATAGGTATTATGCCATTAGGTAGGGGGTACTGACTGGAGTTCGGTACAGGGATGAGATCCTTGATCCCATTGTCGGACAATTTGCAGCTGCCATTGGCCCAGAGTTTCGTCCTATGGATGATAATGCTCGTCCACACCGTGTCAGGGTGGTCTCAGATTACCTGGAGCAGGAGACAATTCAATTCAGCATGTGTGGGACATGTCAGGGCGTGCAGTTTTGGCACGAGTTGTACAACCACTGGTGCTGGACGAGTTTCAGGCGGCCTTGGAAGAGGCGTGGTAGCGCCTTCCACAACAGATTCGTAGATTGATAATGGGCACGGATCGCCGTTGTCTGCATGTTGTTAATGCCCTGGGATACCATACACGTTACTAACACTCCCTTATGGTCCAAGCATTCGCTTGAACTGGTCTTGACAGTTGGATCCCAGTATCGGATGTTCTCATTGCAATTCATCAGTATGACCAAAATTATTTTTCCTGACATAATGTCCTTTTCTTTCACTGTTTTAATGCATATTTAAACATGCTGTAAACGTTTGTAATACAAAAAGATGGCGTTTGATTCCTTTTTAACTGTTATGGTAAAATAGATCCAATATTTTTATCAAGTTGAGTAGTATATTTTGGTGCAAACTTACGTAAGAACACTACATGTATTGGCATTTGCTTGAATATGCAGTTATTAGTCTGTTTGTAGTAGTAGTTGCATGATAATATAAACATTCAAAGCATGTGATTTGGAATGAAACAAGCTGACTACACGTTGATCAAATCTATATATTTGGCTTGCAGGTTAATCAGTGCGACGCCACATTTAGCGGCACGACATATTTCGGACATTACTTGAAGATTGTTTTAGAATGTAATGGACGTGTCACCGATATAATCTCTTGAGACTGGTTAATCATCATCGTCGTACCCTGTGCCAGATATTATGTTTTATAAATCAACATGCATTTCCTTCGCTACTGCCCACTTTGTTTCAAGATGATTGTAATAACTGTCAACATGATGCACAACAAGAGGGTACATTATGAGTATGGCTATAATTTCTACATTTTACTTAAAATCAATGCTTAACTCTGTAAACTGATTTACCAACAATTACAATGGCAATATACATGATCTTCTCATTGCAAACTCGTTGCTCTAGCTATTTTCTGTTGCTGTGTGTATCAGGCAAATAGTGTCTATTACATTGGGATGTTGATCAATGATTCCATGTTTTTATCATTTTTCCAATTATCCGTACATGTAGATGCGCGTTCACGAAAGTTTTACATTTATGTCCCTAACTGCTCCCAAATGTGACACATTTAGCAAAAACATCACCATGTTCATTTAATGCGCATTCAGTTGGTATATGCTCAACATTATGATCGTAAATCATCAGTGGTTTACAGGAGGGCTCGAGAACCTGCTGTCCGCCAACCATCGACTGGCAAAAACTTAACGTCTTTGAATGGTTTATCAGAGCTAATCTTTAACGTTTTTATTCATTATATTCAGATCTGGAGTCAAACAAAGCCATTCTCTCCTTGTATCTGTTAATTTCTCGTTTGTTCGAAATCATATCATCCTGAGTACCAAAACTTCAGACAAAGACTTGTTCAGTAAAATGTATTCAGTATACTACGTGACCCTCGTACTGTGAAGTACTGAGACCCTCAACCTGCACTAATGGTCATTATCGGGTTATTTATCATCTGTTCTTGACCCATTTTTCTTCACATGTGTTTCTTCACGTCAATCTATTTGTGGAATCCCATCTGACTTTCTCTGTCATTAAATATGTACCAGGTTTCTGTATGTCATTGATTGCTTAGTCGCCACTTTTCATTAAGAGGAGGTGTTTTAGAAATATATGTCAGTATTCTGAACGGTTGCATTAATTCTGTCATTACTGGCTCTGGTAATTTTGATTTAGATTACAAGACATATATCACAATCGGACATAGATTTTGTTTTACCTGGTGATGTGTCACTCAAAATATAAATCTTGCAATCAAGCATTTTCCAGGCAGTGCGAAAACCGTGATTTCCAAAGGAAAATATTTGATAGCACCAGGTTTCTATTGATTAACGTTGACACATGCTATTATTTGATGTGTACGTCCTTATGTAAATAACGCAATGGTTCTATCTAGTGTTTGTCGAGTTCGCTGTCAACGATTTTTTGCAAATATTTATTGCCTTACAAAGCTCATCACATGACGGTTAAACAACATAGACTGTGGACGTCTGGATTTGTAGAACAAAACGTAAAGACATGGTCTGAGAGCGAATCATGAAATTCTGGCCCTTTACTGCCTTGTTGGTATTGCTTATAGAGTCGCAGAGAGGTGAGTTATGTTGTTGTTGTTGTGAAGTGACTCTTACCTCTTCGTTTGTTTTGTTGGATCCAAATCTGTGCCTCTGATGATTTATCTGCATACCATGAAGGAATATGTAATAGATCCGGCTTTACCCGTTTGTCGTGGAAGGTACATACATATAGAATGTGAATCTCTCCATTTGACCCTTTCTATCGATCTGATACAGTGTAATTGGTGTACCCATACACGATTTCTGGCAGTCTGTACATTCAGTAATTACGTGACGCCATTCGCATAAGTAGGTGCAATCATCCATTAAAATAGCCCCAAAATATCTCAGCCGGGTGCATGATGTAGATAGAATTACCAGTTTCATACATGATATCACATTTTGTTCTTGCTCTTTTTTTTTTGCAAAAGAATACAAATTCAAACAGTGAACTCCCATATCTCATTAAACACTATACGTATTTTGATTAATATACAATAGTTTCTCCTATTCATTAATGACGGCAGAATATCGCGAAAAATGTCAAATTTAGTTCGATGAATTTTTGACATAATATGTATGCGATGGGGTATCGAACATTATATATAGTTCATACGTAAACAATAAACATGATACCTCGTGTTTTCGGGCCCCGAGCACACGTTTCAAGAAAGCAACAAGGGCTTGAAACCTTTGAAGACACAATGCAAAACACCTCGAAACTTAGTTATACTACAGATGGTTTCTACTTCTTCTGAAATCACGCTGTAAATATGCCAAGTTTTAGTTGGATGTAAGATGATTCAGGTATAGGTGAGTCGGAGTGCCGAATTGAAACAAAATGATGAAAAAGCAACTAGACACATCAGTTAAACATATTCGTCCAACGAAAACATGTTCGGATTGGACAGCAAGATGTAAACCCTGACACAGATACACGATGTGCGAGCTGAATAGCGAAAGAAATCGGAGAGAATCCTTTGCTGGTTGTTTCCCGTGCTTATTGTTTCATCTGTTATCAGTTCTTAATTGTGTTTCTGCAGTAGTTTAGAAAGTGGCGTCCTGAAAAGATGTCACTGAACACGGTTCGTCATTACATACACACAGTTGTCACGACGCAAGCATGAAGCATGATGGTACTGTAGAGACGTATGATACTGTGCACACATCTATGCCTACACCTGGCATGTAATACATACTTGCGATGTAAATGAAATGGAACGATTCATTGGAAAGAATATATTGGAGTCAGATGAAATATATAGTCCATTTTATTATATTCCTGATGCGCTATTAGGTACAAGAGGAGCATTTCTTTCACACAGGAACTTGTCAGCAGGATGCGACGTGTTTAGAAGAAGTCGCTGCAAGAACTATCCACAGACTAAACTGGGGAAAGGCAGCCATTATTCATGACAATCAAAATTGTAGGTATATTTATTCATGTACATACCAATGTTCAATAGGTAACAGTTTCTATACGTGTAAACTTTCAGAATATCTGTTTATGTTTGACCCAACATGTCAAACGAACAATTTCTAATTTCATTGTATGTGATCGTGTGTCACGTAAGGACATCTCTTACATATGTCAACTGACACGTCTCCAGGCCAACAGGAATATTGGTCTCATCAAAGATTGCCTGTCGTGAATCTGAATGTGCCCCATACACCTGATTTTGTTTAAAAAAGAGCACAGAATCCTATACTACCATAAATTGAAATATTATATTCAATACCACAACCCTGCCACAAACAGTAAACTTGTTATTTCATACGCCCCATACTGATGACCTAAACAAAAGAAGTAACCTCAACAAACTAGATGACCAAACAAACATATTCATTACTCGTCTGCAGAGTTTCGATTCCGGCGATCGGTATGTACTGATGGCAAAGCTGCCCTCGACTTCCCCGCTACCCTTCTGGCTAAATTCACTCTCATTGTTTACTTTTTTTCCTTCGCTGCATGAAGATATAAGTACAAAATCCCTTTATATTTCTGTGTGAAGCGTTTCAAACACCTCTTAAATATCAAGATTCGCGATAACGGACTGAAAGAGAAATTCCCGAGAGTCCGTTTTTACCGCGACGCTGGCTAGTCTATACGTTCTGCTTTATTTGTGTAATATAGCGCGAACAAGATACAAGTTGTCCCAGAGAAGATCCCCGTCAGGGACAATCGTAGCTGCTCGTCTCTTTCCGTGACCAGGCAGAGAATTTATACATCTCGTCGCCATGTTTGATAAGAGCCACCTCAGTCCAGTGCAAAGCGAGTACAATAAGAAACGGATGTAAGTAAAAATAACTCTGAATTGTTGTCGCTTTGCGCCTTCGCCTCATAATATTCGGGGAAAGCGATGTTATTTAATAAATTGTATACCCCAAAATTCCTAAAGTTCCAGACTTAACAGATAAACACATTTGTGTTATTAATCACCATCCAAACAAATTAATAAAAAGAAAACTTTCAACAGAACTATTTGGTCGTATCACTTCTAAACAAGCGCACGAATTCACTTGGTAACACTAAGCTTAATCCGTAAAGGCCTATGTGAAATCGGACTGCACCCGTTCCGATCGTCATTCCCCCGCCATGCGTAAATGTCTCGCATGTCGGGTCTCGAGAGGCACACGGGTTCTCTGCCTGCTCACGGAAAGAGACGAGTAGCTACGATTGCCGTCAGAGAACCACCTAAATTCGCCTTTTTTTTTAGTCGCGACAACGTCTTTTATGTACCGCTAACTACTGTCCTTTTGCACGTTCACTTTAAATAATTAGCATTAAAAACAAAACCAGCAGTTAAGTCTAATGCAACTATGATGTGTAGGTTTGTTTCTATCTGACTTTCAGCCTATATCATTCAGAAGCTTCAGAACATTGAATTGCTGGTTTATGACATGGGCAAGCGCACGGTATTGAAGAAAATGCTTCACGAAATCCACACAAAGCTGTTCCCAAACGTTAACATGGTCGTTGCATTAAGTGATGAAACATTTCTAGAAAACGTTCTACATGCGGTAAGATTTTGATATTGGGTTTGTCTTTGAACACATGCATTTCACACACTTCAACATACATTTTAAAAATAATATAACGTATAAGTTTGTACACTTTAAATGTATATCAGTATTTATAACTATTTTAAGTTTGCACGAAATGGTTTATCTCAATCAAGATGCATCTTATTAGTTTGACAACCTGTATTTTAAAATATTTCAGGCAGACAGTTTTGACTATTCAGTCAACCACGTCACAGATTTCTGCCACCATTCGAAGTGGCTGATATTTACTAATAAGACGTCTTTGTTTCAAAACGAAAGTATGAGCATACAGAACCTTCAGAACATAGCTGTGTTCTCTTATGATGCCGGACAGTGCGTAAGTTAACCAATTGAAAAAGTGCTTAAGTTAACCAATTGAAAAACAAGGGATCACATGTTGTATCAGGTCAATAGTAATGGTGACCCAGAGCCTGCATGAATCATGGCATCAATTGATTAGGAACCGTAGTGGGCACAGATTCTGCTGATAATCCAGTGATTCTGTCTTATTTATGTGTACTTAAATACAAAAAGGTTATCTGGTACGCTTTTCACTGATCCTATATTTTTTCCTAAAGTATATTAACTGAAATATATATACACACACACACGCACACACACTCACATATGCAACACAGTTATAGTACAACTTGTTGTGTAGAATGAGGTTTTGAACCTCTCATATTTGCATTTCAACAGTACGTAATAATGTTTCATTCGTCAATCATTGTTTCGATTGTATTATTCGGAAAAGCGGACTATTTTATCCTATTCTTCGACGAACTGCATGTCATGTTGAACTTAGGTTAATAGATACCTTGCTAGGTTACTACTGACCGAAAGCATTCTACGAAAGGCCTTTTCTTCGAACTCTATAAACGACTTCTTTGGACACGGCCTCACAGTCACCAATGCGTTTTACACCTTGCGTATCTGGTGCAGGAAATATTGTCTCGGAAATATATCAGCTCCTTTCCTTTCTTAAAGGCATGTACAGTGGACACTGTGACCCATAGAAGTGTTGTAGGGGGCTTCAGATTTCTCCCAGTGGATCAAACAATGTCCTTTCCGCTGAGGATCTTCCCCAACACACATTATGGATACAATGGTCGCTCATTGCGTGTGTCGACAGTTGAGGTATGCGTGTATACCGTGTTACAGCTGATGTGAGTTATTCAAATATTTCAAACAATTGAATGTGGATTACCATTCTGTAGTCATGGATGATGATTTTGAATTATTCACTTGAGTTTGAATTAAATGTATACATGTATATGCAACGGAGTAAACAAGTATGCACTTTCCCTGTTACAATGCGCGATGTCATGACTTATTTGACCAGTGTTTAGCACGGAGATTGATGGTCCAGATTGAAGTGTTTGACACTTATATTTGTATTATTTTCTGACCCTGGTTACTACCATGGCGGACCTAATAATAAAACCAAATGATAAACGTTTTTGATGGGAGGGTATAACGGTAGTAACTCTTGTATCTATCTGAATATCCTCGAAATCCAGGGCATAATGACTCCGCCAACGTCCGTCAAATACCCTGGATGTACTCATATTCACTATGGTCGTTTTTTGTATATAGAAAGTCCAAATCTGCTAAACATAGACAACCAATGCATTCACTGCACCAGATGTAACTCTTGCTAATTTTAAACACATAACGTTTTTGCTCCGGCGAGTGTCAGGAGAGACGCGCCACATGATTGGATGGACCTTTTCGCTATGGAAGCTTCACTGAGAAGCCTCGAGACTATCATCGTGAATAGGAGCGATTCTAGGGTATATAACGTAGTCATTATGCCATGGATTTTGAGTGTGTTATCTGAATTACTCATACTTCTGTAAGTATTGTTTTAACTTTTGTTTCAGTCTCCTCCGTACGTGATTGCTGATGTCGTCAGAGGCGATATTCCTTACAAGGGATTCTGTATTGATATCTTTCGCATTATAGCCACACATTTAAACATGACGTAAGTAAATATAACGTAAAGCGACGGATATTACTCAGCTTGAAGGTCTACAGTCTGAGATTAATTTGCCCTTGTCTCATAAACATCTTTGACATGATTGGAGGGCTGCCATTTCAGGGCAGATGATTCTGCCATTGTTGTCTACTTTCAACACATAACATGTCTGTCTCAATTAGAACAATACCATTATTAACGGTTATAATGTTGAAGAAATATTACTGCCAAATATGTGCAAATAGTTGCAAATGAATTTCAGTTGCATTTATCATCAACTGTTTGTGATATTTAACGCAATTTCACTACTATTATTTCATGAATACACGTCATCTAGTTATCGTATTTGTACCTGTGAGCCGTCAGACGTCCGGGCAAGATACTTCAGTAATTCATCCGCCGATTCATGTGCAAGCTGTTTGTAGAACGTAGGGGAGCTAACACAAGTTCCGGTTGGAAGGTCTAGTTGGTAGTCATAATTTGTAATTGATCTGACTAGTTTCTCATCATCACGATGAGCCACATTTTCTTGTAACACAGATAGAAGACATCGCAAAACCCTCATGCTCCTCCGGGCTGCGAATCACACAACCATTTAAGTATGTAAACAACTCTCGGAATAACCGTTTGCATACAGGACCGGCACTGCCATTAGGCCAAACTAGGCAACCGAAGCCGTTAAAGCCGAGGGCAAATATAAAATCGGATTATCCAAAATCAAATCATGGTTGAAAGGTCAAGAAACCTATACCATGACGCGTATGGTGAGACGTAAATTTCCGAGGAAACAATACGTAGTGCAAGGTATGGACAGTCATTGGCAAGCCGATCTCATGGATATGATTGATTTGAGTCAATACAACGACCATGTCCGATATCTACTGGTTATCATCGATCTGTTTTCCAGATACGTTTGGACATTTCCCCTAGTTAATAAGACGGCGCAGGAAGTGGTGAAGGCAATGCAAAAACTTTTCGACGATCAAGCTCGGAGACCTCAGATATTTCAGTCGGATTCCGGCTCGGAATTTAAGAATAAAAGGATGAGTGAATTTCTAAAGCAACGCGGTATAACTCAATTGTTTTCCCTCAACGAAACGAAATCGGCTTACGCCGAGAGGGTGATTAAGACTATCAAAATGAAACTGTATAGATACATGTTGAAAAACTTCACCTATCGTTATATCGATCGTGTAACAGATGTGGTCTACGGTTACAACCATACCGTACATAGATCCTTGGGGCAGACACCCTCCAGCGTAAAACCCTCTAACGAAGACGAAGTTCGATTCTCTCAGTATTTGATCAAGACTAAATCCAAGACACCGACCGGTAGATACCGGAAAAAGAAATTTACCTTTAAAGAGGGAGAAAAGGTACGAGTGAGTCATTTACGTCGACCCTTCGATCGAGAATATCGAGAAAAATGGAGCGGAGAAATATTTACCGTGTACAAGAGATATCGGTCTCAAGGGAAGGATATTTACAAACTAAAAGATTGGGGCAGAGACCCTATCGAAGGAGCTTTTTACGCCGCCGAATTACAAGGGGTAAAGGAAATTAGTTATGTAAACATTATATCATGTATGCTTCGGTAAAGTAGCAGTCTCTTATTTATTTTATGACAAATGTATATCGTTTCAATTTAATTTTTTTTTAATATAAAAATTAATCTTACTTCACAGAAAATAATTGCGCGTTATTAAACACAAAAACTATAAAAATAGTTATAAAGCAGTTGAATAGTCCGTTGTTATACGATGTATTTTTATAGACAGACGATGCTATAACCTCATTACTTTCCCCCCTGTTCAATGCGTCGTTGTCGCGGCATTTCGAAATAACGCATTAATATAATGATAAAATAATAAAACCATAATCTGTATAAATGGTGGTAATAATGGGCAACGTCTCGACGAGACATATCCTAAGATGTTAATCTTATATTTCTAAGCGAATTATGAGCCGAGATACGGATCGCTTTGTGCCAGCCAAGCACGTATAGCCTTACCGTAGTCTCTTTTTTGGAATAAATCGCGGAATATAATTTAGCAGTCTCCCGCGTTTTAAAAATAACTAAATAAATGATTTCTACGCCGGTACGCCTTCGGTATCTCTTACGTTAGTCGATGACCTCGATGTAGTTACGTCACGACCGGAAATGACGTCATTTGCCGCGTCACTCCGAACGTGGACATTCTTAAGAATAATACCCGTCCGATCTATAGCCCAAAGTCTTCCTCTTGAAAAGACCATTCCGAAGGTGTTAATTGTATATTTCTAAGTCCATTTTGAGTCGAGATATTCTAACTCGAAGCCGATTGGTCCAAAGTCACGTGACCTCCCCCTTTCCTTTAGAATGGGTGTAACTCCGAAACTACCCGACCGATCGGGACGCGGATGGATTCGTAGGAAAGGTCGCGACGCGCGCTATAGTTCTATCGTGTTTTCTACGCCCATTATGCGCGAGTTCGAATCCGAGTGTAACGAGCAGCCACACAGACAAAAATTTGCATAGAAAAAATACGATAAGATTATACAACTTCTACCATTTATTAATCCCCGTGCGTGCGGAGCGAGCGAAAGTCGGTAACCCATCAATCGCTCACTCTTACAATGCAAAAATTAAAATGTTAAATATATGTCATTTCTGTGTCATCGCAATTTGAAGTGTCACTGACGTCACTATCTGAGATGTTTGAGATGTCATCGTCTTGAATCAATTCTTGCACCCAAGGTTTTAGACGATACAGCCGACTGCATAGGTCATTATAACTCGGGTTTACGAATGATTCCAAATAGGCGTGGGATCGAGATCCATTTTGAAAGTAAGTCATGAAATATCAGATACGAGCAAAGCTTTCCTTAAAAAGGGTCCATTGGAATCGCTCCATTTTCTCATCAATGGTTTCTGACGAGTATCCTCTATCCTCATATAATTGTTTACGTCTTCCTATATTGTGTTCGCTATTTTCCAGAACTCTTCGCTATAATTCCACAATGCCCTTTTCTTCTGCGGAGGCTTCTTTAGAAGTGTTCTATCAGCCAGCACTCTAAGTGCCGTTTTTGTAACTTATATCTTTTCCCGCGGAAACACGACCTCGTTTTCAACTCAGCGACAGGCCACTAGCAGACGAACCACAGGCCACTCA
>JAUELE010253898.1:0-10713 GCA_031471655.1 Diodora aspera | reverse complement strand
GTTTGCAGCCAATTTTGTAGAAAATAAATAGAATGCGTGAGTCAAGAGTACAAAGGAAATAGATATATACATTTTTATATATTTTTCAGTTCATGATTATGAAACAAAATCTTTATATTAATCATGAAACTGTTAGCGAGAGATAAACATCTTCCAGCACTCCCTTCAATCAAATCGCTGCTCCCTAGCTGATGTTGGGTTAATGTCAGTTTTTCTGACGAATAAAGGTTCACGCTCGACTCTCAAGACCGAAGGAATCGACTGTGGAGACGTCAAAATGAGCATTTTATGAATGTTACCGTCATGCAGCATGACCTTTCAACTTCTTTCAAATTGAAAATGCTCTTGTCCATTGAGCCAGGATTGTGATATATCCATGTAATACCATGGCCAACGCTCAATCCTTAAATTCTCCCAATAATTATATACGTCTCGGACGTCATCAGTAGACGTGTACACCAACATGAAATCCACCAACCACTATCAAAGAACTCGGTGTTACTAACGAGTGGATCAGAATTAGTCAAACTGACATGCGTCGACTAAGCATGCCTCGCAACATTCGTGCATGTCTGATCAACAAAGGAGGGTTCTAATAGATATTACTGATGTTGGCTGCAAAATGTAAATTTCTAATTTGAACCCCGACCTCTTTAACGACTCAATACGCCATTATCCGATCACACTAACCATTCGGAACTATTAACTCACTACTCCTCAGCAGACATTTTCATTTTGCCAATAGGCCTATCATATAAATCAGAAGATATGTCTTGATGATCACAAATACTTTCCCCTACGTTTTTGGTTAAGTATAGTTTGTATCACATAGGAAGGAATTCTGATTATTATATATATGAAGGGGGAATTATATAGCCAATCTTCCCCTTGGGACCTATATAGTGGGGGTTTTCCGGGGTGGCTATATAGCCGTTATATAAGATAGCTAGGGGGAAAATCTACTATATGACCCCGGCACTTGTCGCGGCCATAACTTTCATACTTTGCATCAGAAAGTTTTGAAACTTTGCACTCAAAAGGAGTGTTGGAGATGGGGTGCCAGAGTAATGAACCCCACCATCAAAGTCAAGGCCACTACAGGGTCATACTAGATATTTCGGGCCTTAACTTAGAAAGGAAGGGATACACGTAGGCTATGTTTTCGCTTCAAAAACAGGTATTCTAGATACAGGTTGCTGTGAGTCCAGATACAGGCTGCTGTGATTATTCTCTACAAGGATAAATGAATACATCGGAAGGACGTATGTTTTATTAGCCTATAATGGGTGCGCTCTTGACGTCGACCCCCGTCACAGTATGGATCCAGGACAGATATAACGATATCCTGGTGAAGACAGACGGACGTCCATGACAACCGTCATCACCCCAAGAAACAACGCCAGCTACGTACCATCTTCCACCCACGTGACAAGATAAGGGACTTCCGGAATCTCCCTGAAGAAATGTTTCATTAAATCAGTTAACACTAATAAAGTGTGAGTGTGTCAGGTCAGTCACGGAACTTTTTAGTCATTATGGCATCAGTCCAAAAACCAATAATCTGCAGGAGGCCAAATGCCATAATGCATTTCCAAATGGGTTCCACACATTGGCGTCCGAGCAGGGGAGCTGCCCCTTCCCAAAAACGTCTCAGCCCAATTCCGGGCAAAAACGCTCAAGATAAGGGAAATAATGTTCATGATTTATGTTGCTATATTTTAGGGAGTGGGTGGGATACGGTTATTGAGGGCTGTTCGTCAGGCACTGCATAATGTTTTAGAGCAAGAATGTCACTGCACACCTTCACCCCCACCCCAAAAGGTGCCCATACGCCTATGGCTCCAACCAAACTGAATGTCGCTTTCCCTTTCATTATGTTCGGGTGTCGCCCAAAGGTATCAGATGCTCTAAGTTACCCAGATCGCAGGAGACGCGTTCAGAGCTATTCCCCTTACATGGTGGGGGGGGGGGGGGGTTTGAGCCACACACTTCGCCTGCCGCCCTGACTTACACCACAGGCAGCAATAGTTCCAAGGCCAGCACACAGATCACGTGGCGATACTTTCATGCCGTAGTATCTGTTACAATCCGATGCTGACGTCACGTTCATCTGAACCTCCTGCAGCTTCATCCTGTCCCCATGACCTATATTCATTAACTGAAGTGATTAATGTGTCAGAAAAAAACGTGGAAATTTGTTTTCAGAACTCGGGTTGATTTTATAAAAGCATTCGCCGCATTCTCTATGTCCTGGCAGATGCAGACGGATTTATTATCTGCTTTCAAATAGTCTGTCTCATTCCGAACCTTTCTTTGAGGGGTTTCGTGAAGAATCTTCCGTCTATTTTCGAATACTTTCCGAATATGGGCCGAATGCATTGGTGGAGACGTTTCCGAAGATTTGCGAAAATTTTCAAGATTCTATCGGAAAGTTCGGAATGTATTCGTTTCGTCTTTTCAGACCCCGGGGGTGCTAAAAGGAGACCTGTGTCTTCCATAAGTTGAAAAAATAACAAACGCGTTGTCTGATGAGTTGAACAGTCGTGGTAAGTACATGTATATAGCCTATTTTAACATATTTTAATCGGAAACATTTAATTTGACCACGTGTCCAAGTTTAACTATGGATATCACAGAATATTGGTAAGTCGGATCCCATTATTCCGTATACAATGTATACTTCATTTCTAACATGACAAATGACTTGAATCCAATTTTACAATTGACTTGACTATCAAACAAATCAAATGGTTAATGCATTATACTCGCCATTTGTGCTTCCCCAACCTACTGCCCAGCAATCTTTGCCAACGAAAGAATCTTGTTGAAATCCCAGAGGAAGACAAGCTGGTGTTACGTCATCAGTTTTTGTGTAAACAGGGGTGAGTAGTTCCAAGAGGGCAATGTCATGATTTGGCTTGGTCTTGTCGAACAGTGGATGCTGAAAACAAAATTCATTGTTCACTAAAAGACAATCTGAAACACAGGGGTTCGAATCACTGATTAGACAGTCAATTTATGAAAAAATAGTATTGTTTGCTAAAGTTGCTGAATCATTTTACCGATTTTTCTGCCTAAAATTACCCAGAAATTAAATTTGTTCGGCATAATTCGCCCGTTTTCTATTGTAGTACCCGAAATTCGGGGAATAACGACTCGGTCAAAATTATGACGGACGTTGGCGGAGTCATCATGCTCTGGATTTCGAGGATGAACCAGTCAAAACCTATTGTATTCCCTGCTCCCATGGGGCTGTGTATTACCTGGTTTCATGACAGTTGTTCTTATCACTACTGTTTGTAACCACTCAGTCTGTATTCATGGCTAGTGTTCGGTGATATTCCCAGAACTGGCAGAACCTTGTTCTGGGTCGTACCTAACGCTCTCTATAGACAAGGTTTGCCATTAATCTTTGACCTTTCAGACCATTCCCAATGCCCTGCAGTTGTATGAATGTTATTCACAGAAGTTCTGCATGATTAGGCGTTTGAAGGTATAAATAAGTAATTGAGCGACGTCAATGGCGAGTGGCAATGACATCACATACGAAGGAATGTCGAAAACTTTCGAGCCTAACATGGATCGAGTTGAAAAGGTTCTGCAAGGTACCTATATTTTTCCAGCATAGTTCTCTTGTACTGTAATACACATTTTCCACCGGTTCTACCATTCATTGATGCCTTGTTTGTAGAAGGTCATATCCTGGTCCCCTAACCAACCTTCCACAGCATCGATAAGCTCGTCATCATCACATAATCTTCGGCCACGCTGGTGCTTTTTCAAGTTTGGAAACAGATAGTAGTCACTAAGTCTTGGGACCAAATCTGGAGAATAGGGTTGGTGGGGCAAAAGTTCAAACCCGCATTCTTGAACAGCAGTCATTGCAACTCGGTTGGTTTGAACAAACGCATTGTCCTGATGAAAAAGAGTAAGTGAAATGGATCTTTCAGGAAAAGGGACAACACAGGATCGATTGTAAGAAAGAGAAAGTAAAATAGCCTCATTTTAGATGGCTCTTACGTCAAGCATGAGGATACTGGGGTCCTATTCTTCCTAGTGTTAGAGTGAACCCCTTGGGGTTTTAGTAACAGTGATGATGTGAGTGAGTGAGTTTGGATGTTACATGGTTTCGGCAATCTTTCAGCTATATCACCATTGTCAGGTTTCAATCTCAGGGTTGAAAGAGAGCTATCCAGGTGGGATTTGAACCATGATTGCCAAGGTTGGCAGATCACTGGGCTGACATGCTAACCACTGTGCCATCCTGCACCTAAGAGCCTACATATAACTTGAATTTTGTACATGTGCACTAATTACATAAAATGTGGGTAAAACATACAATATCAAATCACACCTTATGTGCATTTGTACAAGAAAGCTTACATCCAAAATGATAATGTTTTAAATTTCAGTGAAAACGCAAAGACATTCATCATTACCAATGGTGAGTAACATTTTGTCTTACATTATTATTTAATAAGTTTTTAAATATTTCTCTTGCACCAGTTCATTTGCCCCAGAGGAATCAGTAGTTAAAAAATGTTACAAGTGTTTACAAGTGTCGATGACATTTTCATTTCAGTTTTGAGGTATTTGAAAAATTTGAATACTGTCGAAAGTTAAATGTACATGCTTCCGAATGCTAAAAAAGGTCTGGTGCTATCTGTGTGAAATATACAAAAAACAGTAAATCTTACATTGTAAAAGTGTGTTAAATAATGCTGCATTCCCTTTGTCCTGGCAGATGCAGACAGACTTAGTTTCTACTTTCAAATAGCCAGCCTCATTCTGAAACTTTCCCTGAGGGTTTACAAAGAATGTTCAGTCAATTTCCAAATGCTTTCAGAATATGAGCCAATTGTAATTATTTGCAAGTGTAATGTGTCCGACAGTTTACAAACTTTTTCAAGATTCTGTCGGAAAGCTCACAATACATTTTTTCTTTTTTATGACATGGGGGTCCCACATTAAATGAGCCTATTCAAGAGGCTGAAAAACCGACAAACATGCTGTATCATATGTGTATTATTAGTGGTATGTACATAATTGAATGTATATATTTTATCATTCCATAAGTTGTTTCTTCAAAAGATAACACTGAGTTTGACTTTGTATCCAACTTTGAACTAGCCAGTAAGTTGCTGAAAAAAAAATCCACATAAACAAAGCACAGGAATATCAAGAAATTCTTTCTAAAAAGACAAAACTAACCTGAAGAAGGTTGGCCACTCTCTTCATTGCAGCTTCCCGTGCTTCAGCTTCCACTCTCCCAAGATCCAGGGGAGCTGGGGCAGGTCCCTGATCATGATTATCATCACCCATTTCAAGTCATATAATATTGGTGCAGTTTTCAGATGAATATTTTCTGTAAATAGTATGAACGAAAATAAAATATGAAGTCATCAATACATAATGTTTGTGTTCTTGTACAGGTATCTAAGATATGGCAGGCATGGGCATTACAGAGCAGTTGGAGCTGATATTATAGACCAAAATTATCTAAAAATATTTGAATTGATTCTAATCGCATCCTTTACAAATGTATACTCCATATGATTTTAACACAACTATATCCACCGAAGACACAGCATTTAGTGTTAATGCTGAGAGTGTCAAGCTTGCAGGGGTTGAACAATCTATTTCAAATCCACTTGCCTTTGGACAAGTGGAAATTGGAAATTCACTTGCCCTGAACAGAATTCCACTTGCCCGAAAAATTTGTCAAATGCCAAAATGGTTGTCTGTCAAATTAATATGCATGGTTTTGATGAATGTACATTCATTTAAAGTACCTATTCATGGTCACTCATAATTATTAATTGCTTCTAAAGTTAATATTTGGCGAGTTGATTTGCAAAATTAAGATTATGTTTTCAAAATCTCAACTTGCCCACAGACAAGTAGGTGGGGAGATTTCACTTGTCCGGTGCGAAACTTCACTTGCTCCGGGCGTCGGGCAATGGGATTTTTCAACCCCTGGTTACCATAGACTGTTTATCTAAAACAGAACGAAATCGTGAGATTTGATAGATTTAATACAAGTAAAAAGCAATAAATTTCATAATACTTTGCTCTATGATCCCTGTAACTAAGAGGTTGCTTAAAATAACAAGAATTAAAATGCAGTTCTCGGGGCACGGGAATGCCCAGCAGTGGTCATATTGACTCTGTGTAATGCATCAGTGATGGCAGGTGTGAGCTTGCTGGTGATATAATTGAAAACTTGCTGAAAGCCTCATTTAATCCAGCTTTACAGATTCATTTCCATTCCTGTTTATTCAGGTGACCCGGGATGGCGCAGTGGTTAGCGCGTCGGCCCAGCAATCTTGGCAATTGTGGTTTGAGCCCCGCACCTCTCTTTCCCGGAGAGACAGAAGCCCCAACACCAATTTGATGTTGGTGTTTCCATGGTTATGTGGCTGAAAGATTGCCGAAAAGCACATAAAACCCCAAATCACTCACTCACTCACTATTTTTTTGGTTATAAAACTCTTGATACAAAATTTTTATTATGATGTGACGGTTGAAATATTATCCCCTGCTACATTAAATCACATTCACTCACTTATTCTGTCAGTCATGGGCATTATGAGTTCAAATCCTGGTTTGTTCACCTTTGTGGGATTGATGTAGTGTCACTGAGAAAGAACAGGACCCCAGCCAGTGAGTCCATGCTTGCCATAAAAGGCGTCTAAAAATTAAAATGGAAATAATTTGCTTTAATTTTTTTTTATCTATCAATCTCTTTTATGAACTATCTTTTCCCCTCAGTGTGCACCTTGCAAATTGTGTTATAGGTGAAGTATTGTCCTTGTAACATTAAACATCATCACAACTCATGAATTGGCCATTGACCAGTAGTAATTTGAGAAAGGTGTAGAACGGTGCCACAGTTGTTAGTGTGTTGACCCAGTCCTCAACGAGAGCAGTCATTGGTTTCACAAGGTGACCTTTCTTTTGGTGATTGAGCCCTGGTACTGATGTGACAAGCTTCAGTATGCATCACTTGTTTACTAACCCGTTTACCTCTTTTCTAGGCAGCTAAGCATCAAGCAGTGGGTAGCTTTGTCAATTTTAGCAGCCGCTGGCATGTTTGACAGGTGGGTATTTCAGATCACTTAGTGCACATCCAATGGTGAGTGAACAAAATTAGTCCTGCACTTAAGACTTTTTAAAACAAAATTTTTCATTTTCTTTTGACTAACATTATTATTTAATTTCTGTAAATCTCTTTCAACATTCAGTCTTTTCCTAATTCCAGGTGCCTTTACTTAAATTACCCTGCAGTGTTCCAGATAATTTTTCCATGCCACAGAGTATGTACTCCGAATTTTCCACAGTGACTGTGAGGAGTAAAGTGCTGTATGAAGGAATACTGAGTGCATAAACAAACAAAAACAATTGAAGACTAAGCTAACAGTTAGCTTATTTAACGAAACCCTTTGGGCCCGATAATTGAGCCATGTCAGGGTGATAACTGAATGCATGTGTCCGATAAAACTTCTAAAATTTCAAACTTCTATATATTCGAGAAATCCTGACTGTTACCTTCAGCAGTCTCCAAAACTTTGAATTTTTCACTTACTTTTTGGTGGCAATTTCCAAAATTTTGAATTCTTACTTGATCAAAGATCACAAATTTTCAAAAATTTGAACACATCAAGAAGTAATTATTTTTTCATTTCGAAATTTTAGAAGTTTTACCGTACTTGAACCAGAGTTAAGTAACTGATGTTCCCCGGAATATGGACCCGTTTATTTACAATAATGATGAAACACGCTATAAAACTTTGAAATGAATGTACAAAAATGAATTTACGCGTAGTCGATACAGATTTAAAAATTAAACCTGTCATACTGGTAGTCGTTCACTCGCGAACATACACATCTCAGGGTATTTTTTGTTTTGAAATGTTTGCCGAGCAGTTTTGCACTCGGATCAAAAATGATTACCGGTAGCATTTGGTTCGAATTGATCATCATTTTATCAGCAATTGATTAGCAATCAGCTGAAATTGATTAGCAATCAGCAGAAACTGACCAGCAAATTGCGATGCGAACCCGAACAAAAAATACACTGCGTGTACAACCCTTATCTGGAGCACTGACCCTTTATGATGAACTATTTGCTGATCTCCGTTTTTGGCAAAATAATTCATTTGGTTAAAAGACTTGATTTCTCATCTTTGCTAAACAACAAGTTCTCCCCTCTCAGTAAACTTTAGCTAAACATGTGGTTGAGCCACAAGAAATTAAGGAAAATCACTTCTCAAGTAATGTATATTTTGAGGGACGCTTGTTTTCATGTTTCCGAAGCATGACCTGATAATCTTACACAATAATGCCAGCAACTGTGAAAGTATAAAGGTTTGTATTTTCTGTTTTCAGTTATGGTGGGTTACATACCACAAATCTTCAAACTCATCAGATTTATGTTACCATTAGTGGCCTTATCATGATGTGTATATACTGCCTCATATCGGGATTCACAGGTGTCTACACAGAGTATATACTCAAGAAAAACTTTCAGGTAGGTTACTACCCGTGGGGTTCCCGGGGAGGTTGCTCTTACACCAGATAGAATAGGATCCCAGTATCCTCATGCTTGATGTAAGAGCCGTCTGAAATGAGAATCTTTTGCTTACTCTTTCTCACTATTTATTCTGTGTTGTCCCTTTACCGGACGTTCCTCTTGCACATCACATTGCGCTATGGCTGAAATATTGCCCCCTGCAGTGTAAAAATCCATTTCACTCACCCACCCAGGTAGGTCACAAATGACTGGGTGACAAATGTAAGTTTAGCTGCGACATGTAATTTGTAATGCACACACCCACCCAGAGAAGGCAAATGCTGGCAGAGGGTTGAAAGGTTATGTGGAACTAGAGGGGTGTGGAAATATTAAGGTTTTTCCACTTGTCCGCGGACAAGTAAAAAGTGAACACAAACATTGCGTTCACTCATCTTATTCAGCATCCATTCTTAGTAAATGATATTTAATTTGTGTTTCTAGCTAATTTGGTTACAAAGATTCAATAAAACAGGCAATTTAGGTTGATTTCTGGTTCCGTGACAGCCCACTTGGATTTCTCAAATTGCTCAAACAACTCCACGCCCACCTTGATACCTTTACATACATCCCAAAGATAAAAAATCTGCAAAGAAAGAAAACTATAACAATGAATTTTGGGTTCTCACAAAATATGATTATAGTTGAGATATTTGTAAAAGTCATGTTAAGAAGCAAAGTCTCTTGCTTCTCCAACCCTGTGGGGCTTCCAGGGAGTGACGTGGTGTCACTGAGATAGGATACGACCTCCGTAACCCAATGCTGGTCATACAGGGTAACTAAAATGTGCATACTGTGCTTTCACTTTCCTTTCTGTTGATCCCTTTCATGAACTGTCTTTTCCCTCAGTGTGCACCTTGCACATCACGTTGCGTTATGGCTGCAATATTGCCCTTGCAAGGTAAAACATCATTTGATTGATTGGAAGCTAGTCATAGTTTTAGCATTAAACAGTTGATTTTGAGTAACTTACTGTTTTCTTTCTGACTTGCAGACATCACTTCATCTGCAGAATATACTTCTGTATTCATTTGGTATTGCAATAAATGGCGGGTTTTGGATAGTAAAAGAAGTACAAGATAGGAACAGTGGTGGTACGTTTTTTTCTGCTTTATTTCCTAAGTAGTAGATCACTTTGAACCGTGGTAGTGTGGCGGCCTGTTCAGATTTAATGACTGGGTTTGAATCCTATTCGAGTTAGCTTGTGGCCAACTTGATATGGTGTTTGTTTTGATGATATAGTTGATTGCTGAACGTTATATGGAGACTGGTAATCAGGGGTGGACTAGGAGCTGGAAATAGATCTCGCATTGAAACACACATTCTGATGATGTCACAACCTGGTTCTGGGCCACAGCTGAACATTCGCTACATTTTAGAACATAGTGAATGTGCAGTGGTGGCCAGCACAAGGCTGATGATGTCACCAAGTGTGTGGTGGTTTTTGACTGCAGCCAAAAATTGAAGTTCAGTATGACTTGCATTTGACAAAGTGTAGTTTATGCTCCACAGTGCTGTTGTTATATTTTTAAAAGATGTTTTGTGATAAAAAGCTATTTGAATCTATATATATGGCTTTTTTTTGGTGTTTGATATGCAACTTTGATTGTGTCCCTTTAATGCCATGTTAAAAAACCACTTACTCACTGATTCAATCTGGATATGGAGCTGTGAGTTTGCGGTGACTCCTATAGCTAAAAACTAGACTTTCTGGTTTGCCAAGGCTTCATTACACCCTCTCATAATTGAATAACCTGGGCAGGTTTTGGGAAGTGACTTGTTGTCACCTAAGAATAGGGCCTCAGTAACCCAATGTTTGCCGTACTAGGTGACTAAGATGGGAATCTTTTGCATTCACATTTCTTTCTATTGATCTCTTTTATGAACCATCTTTCCCTTGCACATCATGTAGCATTATGGCTGAAATATTGCCCTTGCAATGTAAAAGCATCATTTCAACTTGTGATTCAATAGCTCATAACCCAGTGGGGTTCCTGGAGGTGTCGCTCTGACACCAGAAAGAATAGGACCTCAATATCCTCATGCTTGACGTAAGAACCATCTAAAATGAGGTTCTTTTGCTTTGACTTTCTTACTATCACTCATGTGTTGTTCCTTTCTTGATGTGCCTCTTGCACATCACA
>JAUELE010253887.1:0-10713 GCA_031471655.1 Diodora aspera | reverse complement strand
ACCCAGCTGAAACTGGGTACCCGGCGTGGAGTGTGGATAACCTTCTGTGCACCTAAGTGGGTTGCCGAGGTTGGACCAGGGTAATAATGCTTGAAGCGTTTGGGCAGCGCGTGGTGCCGGATTAGCACGCAGCGCTGGATTTAGCGCTATTTAAGACTCAACATTATAACATTATTCTATTACAGCGTAAGAATTCTAACATTTGAACTGGTACATGGAAGTAGAGCACATGTTACATCTTTTCTTGTCAACCATATTTAATATTTGCTACTGTTGTACATATAGCATAATATTTATACAGAATACATCCTTAGAATTATTACATTATTATAATATATACCTCTTCAGCTCTTTCTGTCTGCACCCCTTCATTTCATCGTTCGTCTTCAAGCTTGTAAATACCCATTTGCTTTATTACACCTTTCACTGACAAAAACATGCAAAAGTTGTATTTGTGAAACGAGACAACATTAATTGAAAATTTGTATTTCAGATTTGGTTGCAGCGGTCACCACGACGTTTCATCGTTGTGAAATAAGATATGAGATTGAAATTAAAAAATGAAATTTACAATAATGGAGAAAATGTAAACGGCACACAAATTCAACGAAACATAATTAATCAAATGTAATAATAATAAATTATGTCGCAGTAATAACGATGCTGTCATATTTTAACACAAAGCGTATGGCTACGTTTGCGAGAACCAAAAAATGACATTCTTCCAAATCAATCATGATGGTTAGTAAAAGAAAACAACGAAGATACACTGATCGAGAAAGGTCGGTTGTTAAACACACAAAACAGCAAGTTGCAGATGCCCTTATAACCCAAAGCAATCACAATGTCTAATTCAATACGACAAAACTGCATTCAGAGTTCTTCGGTCAGTTTTTCATGGAATGTCGATTCGTTTTTAAAAGCAAACAATCCCATCTGATCCTTGTTAAGTTGAGTGCGGATCTGTTAAGATTAGATTTCTCGCGACACTTTGAAGGATGGAAGATAAATACCCAGCGTCCCTCGTCAGGTGGCGGGACCCGGATGTACTTCGTCTCTGCCAAGGTTGCTGGCCGTAAAAGAACTCTCTCTCTCTTTGAAACATAGAAAATAACTGTTCCCTAAAGTTTGCAACCAATCGAATGGCGTCGGAGAAATTGCGCCTTGAGCGATTGACCACTTCAATTCTTACAGATGCACTCTTAATTAGCGCCCTGCCCAAGTACGATTGACATTAATTTTGACCCAAGAGGCACTGCAGCGAGAATATATTCCTGTCGCTTTCCTCCGAAGTTATACAAAGTGTGTGTAACTTGAGTTTTAGTTCACAGCATTTATTCTTTGCATTCACTTTGAATAAATTTTCGAAGAGACTATGTTCTTAAATATTTTATTTTTAACTATTCACCTGATGAGCCAAGCTGTTAGACGCATTTCAAGTGACGATTGGCGATTTGTGTTGATTTTGCCGAAATGCCCCGAATGTCAACACCCAGCACGCCCATTGTGAAGCTGCTGCGCTTTCTTTATGACGAAGGCAAATAATGGCCAAATGGTCTTCTAATTTCCACCCACCATAAGATACCCGCTCTTTGTCACTCGACAGATTGGACAGGTCATCGGCTTCGACCTCCGACTTGACACGAGATGAGTCTGACATTTTAGTTGGCGAGGCATTATATCGGATGTCTTGTTCACGATGCACTACGATCTCCTCCCCGGTTCACTGTGTTTGTGTCCAGGAATTAGGGGATTTATAAACAACAGATCCACTTAAATGAGGTGCCGATGAGCCCGCGGAGGACCAACTACAAGTCAGATAAGCTTACAGACACGACACTTGCAAGTTTAGTGCGAAAAGCCGGATCTGAGGACCACTTTATACACACGCGTTTATAGTGACGGCCCCTAGGCACTCGCCGAACTTGACTCAACTCGGAACTAGAGGATCATTGAAAAAAAATACACGGAGATGAAATGATTAGACATATTGAAGTGGTGAACTAAATTGAAATGACATTGAAATAGAAGATAAAAGGAAAAACACGAAACTAAAATGAAATGAGAAATGAAATGAAATACATTAAAAGGAAATAAACTAATCTTGCCAATTATGAAACAAACCAAAATATATGAAATGAAATGGCAATGACGTGAATTGAAATAAATTGAAATCAAATCAAACGATTTATAATGGATTTAAATTATGTTCACAGTCGCTCTGAATGTCCATGCATATGCATGTGTCTATATTAAAACTGTTAGGAGCCCCCGATTGAATGATAACAAGAATGTTCATTTAGATTTCAACTTCTTTGGGTTTTTTTATTTTTCTGCGACGTTTAGGTACCATGACCATGAACCAGTTCATTTGTCTAGCTTATGTGACAAGTACCAGGATCATCAGCGTACGAACCAGTGGACCATGGCGGGTGTATAACATACGAGTGATAAGTTTATGTTACAGTGGTGGCTCCAAAAATTCTGCTAAAATTATTGTTTACACTAACGATCCAAAAAGCTCACCTCTAAGACGAGCGCGTTTCGCACCCCCCCCCCCCCCCTCCCCCCCAACAATTTCCTGAATCCGTCCCTGGTTATACATCCCTGCATGATTCCTAAACAGCAATCGTTTAATTAAGTCGTAATAATCAAATTTAGGGTGATTTCCTGCGTTCTGATTGGTTGATTTATTTTGTTCATATCTCGATGAACAGAAAAAGAATTAAGCCACGCCCACTTCGGTGCAGCCGAATGCTGTAGGAGACGCTTGGTCACTGCAACTTTTTTCACGCTCTTAAAACAAATTCTCAGCATTTTAGATGCTATAATTTATTAGTTGTGAACACTTTTATGGGTTAATTTTAAATTTAGAGGGCTCAAATGAACATTAAACCCTCTTGTGGTGGCGAACCTAATCACATAAATAGTCGCGCATGAAGACGTAAACAACATAGCGTTCAAAACTAATCATTTCTGATTTTGTAACCATTAAATTACATTCATTCCGAAAACAAAACAAAACGGAGAACGTACAAATGTTCGCGCTCTACTTACCTTTTTCAGCAATGATACCTAGATTTATTAATACAAATTATGCAGTACAACGTATAAATTTACCATGTCTTTTTACGAGGCGATCACTGCACAACACTGTCAACAATCACGACACAGTCTTCATTCACCGAGAGGGGAAACAAGCAATTAGACCTGCTGTTGGACAGGATAGATTGCCTTCTTCAGTCGGATAACAACAAAACAGTGAACATTTTCACAATCCTTTGCAGTAAACACTTACAGCCATTCGTAGTTCGTCCCAGTTGAGTACAGACAGATCTAGACGAAACGCTGGCTTCTGCTGTCGTTTCGCCAACAAGATCACGTCCAAAGAAAGTCCAATCATCGAAAGGGTTTGTCGCCCCATTCAATGACTCGATGCGATTGTTTCAACCACTAATCTTTCGTCATACTTCAATGCAACGGGATTTATAAACAATTCCACATATAAAAACTGCATTTCTCATTTCGCACATGGCGCTCACACAACTCAATGAAACAACAGTTCGACGTCACACAGCGGTGAAGGGGCGGGGCCAACGTGACGACAGTTTGATTGACGTTTCGTTGGCGAACGCTACAATGTCGTTGTACACGTTTGTTTGAAGATACATTGTGTTAACTGTTAAGAAACACGTCGTTCCCTTTGCAAAAACTGTAAAATTTATTTATAAGGATTGGCATCAAGATTTATTGTGTTCATTGAAGTATGAACGGAAAGCCCCAAGTGCAAACTTTTCAATGAACGCAAAAAATCTTGATGTCAATCCTTAAATGAACCGAGTGCAAGTACGTTTACATCAACATTTGTCATGGGGCCTGTTGAGGCATGTTTTGTAATAATTGACCTGTTTTGTAATACCGACGTGATTTGTAATAAAAATGTACGTGTTTTGTAATACCGACATGTTTTGTAATGAACAGCCCGACGCGATTTGTAATAGAAAATTGACGTGACTTGTAATATAAAATTGACGTGATTTTTAATTAAAACTTGACACAACTATGACGTGTTTTGTAATGAATGATAGATCAGGGTTGTTGTTTTGTCAATTTGACCAATTACCAGCAACCTGATGGATATCGCACAGATCAAATGTTCGAAATTCCAGTCGAAACGATTACATCACAGGATACTACATTGCTCTGTGAGATGATGATGATGATGATGATGATGCAAGGACTGTTACAACCGCATTGACGATCTTCATCTCTTATACTATTTCATCATACTTGTACACTGCATATCTCGCGACGATTAATTGGTTGATCAATCAATCGGTTGATGAATCTCAATTGACTGATCAGTCGATTGATTAGTCGATCGACCAATCATTGGATATATTTATTTATCGAGCGACTGTTTTATTGTTATTGATCAATCGATTAATGATTGATGGATCAATAAATCTCCAATAAGTGATTGACCGATCGATCAATGTATTGATTTCATCAACTGATTATGGATTGGTCGATTATTGATTTATCGATGGATCTAACTGATTGATCGATTTATTGATCGATTAACATGATTGATTGATCATTGATCGATCGATTGATCGAACGATCGACTGAGTGGTCCCTTTTCACCCTTCACGTTTGATTGTCTAGTTTGGTTCACGCGTTGGTCTACAGTATTTCTTTAAAAAACTCGTTTGCCTCTCTATCGTCATGGCAACATTGCCCAAAATGCATGCAAAACGGAGGAAACTCAAATTCGGTTTATGAAAACAGCGAATAATAAGCATGCTGATTTGCCATTCAGTTCAATAACATAGAGTAGAAAAGGTCGATAAATCTCAATAGTGCACCAAAACACACCGATAATCAAGCCATCTTATAGCTGATATATAGCCAATCTTCACTCCCAGCTTAGTTTATAGCCAATCTTCACCGGTCAGTCGGATAGATTCATTCACAGTATCTAATTTCACCATGCCAGAGCCCACCCACATAAACGCACCTCATTCCTCCAACTTGTATGACAGTGATATCAGAGTGTATTATCATAAATAGATTGCTTTATTATAAATGAGTTTTTCGGCAATTTATAAAACACTAAACATTTTAGTTTGAGTTAATTTGCATTTAACATATGATTTCTATCGATCACGATCAACATATGTGTGATCTTGTAGTCACCTGCATGTTTGGAACTCTCTACGTAGGGCTGGCGTAAGAATCATTCTATCCCTTTCTTCAGAAAAAGCAGTCAAACACCCATAGAAAATTCTGACGGATACACCTTGCTAAATCAACTAAACTCACATCACCAAAGCCACTCTTCAGTTTTACCGAGAGGGGTCAACATTACGGGAGGATCACCAAGTGAAATCGTAGAAAACTGCACCGTTACACCTATTATATTTTAGAACTTATTATGTTCGTGCGTACTGCGGAGAATGAAACTCGCAACAATAAAGAGCTTCCACTCATTTACAGCAAGTATAACCTAATAGGAAGCCTGTGGATAGATGGGGTTATGAAGAAGTGTACAGGTATGTTCTGTATGTTTCGCTTTTAACAAAAACTTTACAAGCACTTTCCCCCAACTTTGCTCATTGTATATGTTCATTACAAACTTACTGTAAGGCGCTGTTAAAAAAAGAGATCAGGATCTCTGTCGAAACGTAGTGATCAATCTATCAATCAATAAATCAATCAATAAATGATCGCTTGATCAATAAATATATCAATCAATCGATCGATCAATAAATAAATGGATCAATGGACCGAGCAGTCAATGATATCGATCGGCCAATCAATAATCGATCAATCCATAATAGATCGGTCAATTCTGTCTTGTTTAAATGGCAAGATATTGAAAACTCCAAAACTTTTGACTCTGATCAATCACACAATCACAGAATCGTATGTGCTCTGGTATTACAACACACGTCAATTTTTGTATTACAAATCACGTCGGGCTGTTCCATTATTAAAAAACACGTCAATTTTTATTACAATTAACCAAACACGTTAATTTAATTACAAAACACGTCGGTATTACATAACACGTCAATAATTACAAAACACGTCGGTATTACATAACACGTCAATAATTACAAAACACGCCTCAACAGGGCCACCGAGATCTATCTACAAACTGGGACTGTACTCCATCATGTTACTTGGTAAGCGAAACTGTCCTAAATGTCACGTGCTCTACACAGAACTGTATCCTGTGACATGCGCAATCGATACGCTTCTCAGAGGCTGACGCCTACACGTGACATGTGACAGATCTGATTGGCTCTGCTTGTGTCCCGGGGTGAACCCAGTGGTCAACAGTGTCAATCTATAAGATTTGTCAAAGGTACATCTCTAGTACATGGTAACTGGTATTGTCACGTGGATGACCTTTGTGACCGAAGTTAGAGACATCTCACCGATAAACTCTTCCCTTCACGTACAGAGCTCGAACAATTTGGTTCCATACTACTCACTTCAAGATTTGTTTTTTGTTTAATTAAAGACAATTGTATATTAAACTTGATGTAGGAAGACTCGGTTATATCTAGAGTCTATCAAACGGGGAATCGTAGCACCTTAATGTGCCATAAATACTGCTGGCAATAGTACTCTGGATTTAGGCTTGTTCCAAGGCCTTATGTCTTTACAATGTGTTAAACAGGGACTGCTGGAGAACATACAGAAAACAGAAATATTTTCCTCCCCCAGCCATGCTTGGGTACAGTAGAAGAAGAGATCGATCCCTCACCTCCTCACTCGTAGTGTACGATGTGTTTCAGTTTCTCATTCCTTCACTCAGGCTTTTGAAAACTCTACACTGTATTCTTTGTCATTGTTTCATACGAACTGAAAATTGCATAAGGGATCATAAGATTCCGGATAGGAAAATTTTGACAAACACTTCGATAACATGTTATCTTTTGGCCTTTCTGAAAAATGACGATCAGAGCATCAGCAATTAAATGATCTGTAACACTAGAGAAAGTGACTGTACGAAATAATGTGCTACAAATATTCAGATGGTTAGAAAAACAATTACGGCGTTTTGCAAAAGCCATTATACGGTCAATTGAGATATACGTTGTCACTAAGCCGACTGCGTGTAGTTGGAGAAAATTAGCTCCTGTCAGTCAAGGCGCTGACATCTCGCTGGCAAGGTGAGAGGGGAAAGCTGTAACCCATTGATTTGTCAGTCTCACCCTACTAAGTATCATAAGACGAAAGATGAAACCCTTTATGCCGTGAACGCAGCCATTATCTCTCGCTCGGCAGTTTCCGTCACGGCTCGGCGACTCATCAAAAGTAGCCGGAACTCACACGAAGCTGGAATCTTGGCGGTGACAGGCTGAAAGATGTCTGTCATCTGTTTCCCGACTTCACTTTTCTTATTTTCCGGTCTTTCAAGACCTAGCAATTTCTATTATAGGTCGACGGCACGTGGTGTGACGTCCTCATCATGACGCATGCACGTACCCGGATGTGATCGCTTTGCACGCTAATTTATAATTTTATTAACCTCGTTGTCTGGATAAACCCCGGGACAGTACCTGCAGTACCTGTAATTATCAACACGACAGAATATAATTATGTCGTCAGGTAATTATGAAAGATATTTAACTAATTATAATTTCTTCTGGGTAAAAGAAATAATTGATAATAATAATGAAAAGACAGAGAGATGTCGCATTGTCAAATCACAGAACACGAACCCGGAAACGAAAATCGACATTTTTTGGCAACGTGAGATGTACCTAAAACGTCCGCGGCGTTATATGACCTGCACGATTATTGGTTGAACGCAAAACTGCAGCCTGCCACAGTTATGTTGAAATACTCCAATATATTTTAGATAAGGATCATTCTGTTTGGTGTTGAGATGAAAATAGTCACGCCTTCTCTTTATTAGGTGGCCATCAGTGCTATTTCGTTTCAAAGACCAAGTCACAGAAACTTGTTCATGACCATCGACACAATTAAGGTGTTCGTAAATATGCATAATTTCTAGAAATTGTATATCAATGCAGACTGAATACTGAAAACAATTCGCTGGTGAAATGTATGCCCAAAAGTATTAAGATGTGAAGGAACTCCGAACTGAACGTGGCAAATGCATTGAAAACTAACGTAGCGTTCTGTAATATCACCATAATGACTTTGGATACAATTGAAAAATGACCAAAGAAACCAAACATCAATTTTGTATCAACAACACTGTGCGAGTCCTGCTTATCAAAATATTTAGACTGTTTGATTTCGCCTTATCCACAAAGCCTTTTGTCATCCAAACTTTACTTACCAGTAACACGGCGTATCTACTTCACGAGGCGATGATATCTTATCATTCAACAGAAGCACATGTACAGATCTTCTGCTGTATTATGTCTAGATGAATGATACATATCATGAAACATAAAGGCGTTTCTTCTGCAAACTTGGCCATCGCCTAGTGTATTTTTGCATGAATATATTTAGTCCAATGAAACAACTTATGTTTATAGTTACGCCGATTCACCCAAATCAGTATTTTGTGTTTCAGTTTCTTTGTTTTAAGTTCCGCGATCTCACATCCATTAGGTTTTGATTTTCTGGCTCTTGGGCATGTATGTTTAATAAACAAACGACGACCAAAATGCCCTGAACAAAATTGATAAAGGTTACAAACATATTTCAAAGATTATTAGTTTTTGATCCAATCTTAAGCAGGCAAACAGATCTATCAGTTTGAACGACGTCATAGTGCAAGAAATGAAATACAACTGGAATTTTGAAGAACGTTAAACAACATTTACGTACCAAATGAACAATGTTTGAGGTGTTATCCTATATTTCCCGTATGTACTTTGCCATTGAGAACACATTTTAAAGCAATTAGGAATTACAGAGATTAACAAAATATTAAAAAATGTCTTTCAGGCCGTTTTGAATAGCCTTTGATAGTGTCGACTCTTCAACACTCCTCCAGGAAGTTCAGACAAAGCCAAGAATATTATCTCACAACAGAGGCATTGTGGTTATTGTTGCGTATGTCAATGACACTAATTTGAAAGCATTTCGAAAATATTTTCTTTTCAGATTTCCTAGATTAAGAAAATGTTTTTCTTAAAACTTCTTCAACCCACAACGGATGCTGCGAAACACTGCTCAAATAAATTTGTTATGGTAAAGCTTTTTCAAAAAGAACCTGAAGTGCAACACTGATCGACTTCGATATTTAAGACTATTTAACTACCGTTAAACGCTTTATCCATCCGCGTAGCTTGCACAATAGAACCGCATGAAATGCTACCTTATGCCTACAGGCGAACAGTGTGCATGTCATAATGTCAGTTGATAATAGCCAACACTTGCCATATCGACCAGTAGCTCATGCACTCATTAGCGCTTTGTAAAGAATTGTAAATGTTATTTAAGCGTCATTATGTCGATCATACGGTTGACAATGATATTTCTTCAAGGGGGTGTTTACTAAGGAATACTCATTGTAACTTACGTAGCACGAGAAGGACTTAATATCTTCTACTTAAGTACAAAAGGTGAGGCAGCAAGATGCATTTATAAGTATAGAATCGGGTTGATTATACGTGCAAGAAACAACCTGAATATCTGACTGTCCAATGTTCACACCAATATATTGAAAGTACAGGAGGTGACAGCTTTGGTTACATTTATGTTCAGGTAAATCAAGATGCACAGGCATCAGTGGGTGAACAGGAACTGACATTTGAAAAAAGAACATTATCGGCTGTAAAACATTATTTCTTTCCTGTACGTTATATATTATAATTCTGTATCAGTTTCCATATATTTTTGTCTCATAAATTAGTTTTTTTTTGTTGTTGTCATATTAATATGGTTAAAGGAGCGACCATTTGATTTGGGGAGGAAGGGAGAGATTTCGCTCTTGTAAGCTATTTATTTATGTCATGGTGTGAGACAATCTATCTTTATTTATAGATAATTGCCGACAAACTACATGTAATGCCGACCGAAATATTACGTTTGATATTTAATATAATTACATGAATATTGAATGTATTAAAATGGGGTGGCAAGGGGTGGATCCAGAATGTTGTTAATCCCGCTACCGGAAGCTTATGCACTGCTCAAAAGAGGTTGAGGCTCAAACACAGTGATAACACTATTTTATTAACAAGAAATCGTGCATCCGAAATCCACATCATAACATGTTGGCACACAGTCATGTCACATGACAAAGGGTGCAAGTTTAAAGTGACAATCATGAGCAACATGTGCAAATATGTATGTGCCAATACATCAAGAATTTCAGATTTTGGAGAACGTTTCATGTGATGCAAATTTTTCAAAAATCCAATAACCTTCAAGCATTCAATTTTTGCCTTATTGTCTGAAAACACGCTTTCCCAAAATATGTTTATATGGCTAGTTTCGGAAAACTTTCAAACAGAAAGACCGGTTATAATATATCAGTTATGCTTATATCAGGTTCGACACATGCATGACTGGCACATGCATGCGTAGTTTTACAGAAACTATATGATTTTGGACCTTTCGTTACCTTTCAAATAATAATTATTGTGGAATGTATTACACACAAAATACATATGTAACTATAGAAAATTAAATATGATTTCACACTTAAAACAACTGTCTTTACAACTGAGCTGTATAATACCCACAGCCACACCCGACCACGCCCCGGGT
>JAUELE010253876.1:0-10714 GCA_031471655.1 Diodora aspera | reverse complement strand
AGAGGCCAATTTTGTTTCCATGAAAACAGACAAATTAAAAATATTTTGTAAAATACAAAATAACAAAAGCCACATCTACAGTATCTGAAGGATGTATGCACCAAGTTTTCTAAAATAAATCTCTCATAGTTTTCAAACTCTTCTCCGGAAACGATTTCGGGACAGACGAACCAAACAACGGCGTTGCGGCGGGGGGATAATAAAGATTCCTTCTTTAGATAAACGAACTTGCAAAGAACTAGAACAAAATAGCTTGACAAAATAGCAAATGCGATTAAATGTATGACAAATTATAAAAGTCCAGGACTCGATTGATTTCCAGTTGAATTTTCTTTTAAATTCTGGAAAGACCTCAGATACTGGATATACAGATATATCAAAGATACTTTTGACTCACACTGTACAACGTTAAGGATCAACAGAGGTGTTATAACATGTAACCCTAAACCTAACAAAAATAGAATGCTTCTGAAGAATTAGATACCTAAATGTATAACATTACTGCTTGATATTATTATATAAGATCATAAATACATGCATAACAAATAGAATACAGTAAGCTCTGAACCAAATATTGCACGAAAACCAAGGTAGATGCATCCGTGATAACATTAGACTATTATATGATATTTTATTCGAAACTAAAAGGTTGGATAAAAAGGGATTATCGTTGTTAATTGACTTGGAAAAAGGCATTTGATGCGGTTGCTAAGGGTTTTATAATTATTGTATTAGAAAAAATTGGATTTGTTAAATACATGTTTATACGAAAATGGGTCAAAATATTAAAAACAAATGCCACATCCTGTGTGATTCAGAACGGTCATATCTCACCTTTTCTTGAAAACGAAAGAGGTTGTAGACAAGGTGATTCCCTTTCTCCATACCTATTTGTGCTGTTAGCAGAGATATTAGGAATTATAATACGATCAAATCAAAATATAATAGGAACTTGTTTAAGCGATATCGAACATAACTTTGGAAAATACGCCGACGACACACAGCTGTACCTGGACGGATCAGTAAAATGAAGCTTTAGATGTACTTTCTAAATTTCATAAAAACTAATGTTGACAAGATGAAGCAATCTGGATAGGATCAGTGGACGGTTGTTTGGAAACTATTTCCCCACATCTGAGCCTAGATTGGCAAAGCGGAAACGTCGGTCGTTGGGAATAAGTCTTAACCCCCACTTAACAGATCTTTGGGTAATAAATACTAGAAAACGAATTGAAACAATGATAAGAACATTCTCGAATTGGAGAAAACGTTAACTGACACTTACATGTATTAGTACAATTACAATCATTAAGACATTAGCATTATCTCCCTTAGTTCATATATTCTCAGCCCTCCAAAACCCCCAAAATAATTTATTAAAAAATTCAATATACATGTACTATTTTGATATGGAATGACAAGAAAGATAAAATAAAAAAGAATACACTTAACGAAGAAATTGAGGATGGTGGTCTTAGAATGGTAGATATTGAAGCATCTATTAATTCCCTGAAGATATCAAACCTCAAACGCTGTATTCACAAGATAACCATCCATTATCTGTGTGGGTTCCCGTTTGAAGACATATTTAAATTAGGCGCTAAAATTAAATATTATTATCACATTGACCATCCATTTTGGAAGGACTCTTTGAACTCCTGGACTAGATATGTTAGGAATCATATAACAAAAGACAGCGAAGTCAGTGAACTTCTCTCACAACCCATTTGGCTGAATCATAACTTTAAATTCCCTAATTTCCTCATTAGATCGTGGTACAATAAAGGAGTAATCTTCATTAAAGGTATTTGTAACCCGCAAGGTATAATACCGTATGACACTCTTAAAACTATTTACAATATAAACGGAACGATTATTGACTATAACCGTCTTATTTTAAATATACCAACATCTTGAAGGAAAACTCTTTCTGAGTGTACGCAAATAAATGTGTTTGCATAAATATCAGTGCTCCTTGCTATGACCTGCTGAAACATAGCAAGGGCTACAGGTTATATTTTATGATAATCTTATTAAATCTATAAATCTACCAAAAATGTGTGAAAAGTGGCAGAAGGATCTTGACATTTTGATTGACTGGAAAACTTACCTTTTTAAAAAATAAAAATACACCAAAGACACAAAATTTATTGATTTTCAATTTAACGTTTTGCATAAAATTATCTATACAAAGAAAGAGTTGTTAAAAATGAAATTAGTGGATAATGATGTATGTTCTTTCTGTCTTGAAAACAACGTAAACATATACCATGTATTTATTGAATTCCATTAGTTAAAGAGTTTTAGAGAAAACTTAATCATTTCTTAAGTGATTCTCTTGGCAAGAACATTAGTTTGTCAAGGGAGGTTATCCTTCTGGAGGCTCAAAAATGATCTTCACATCACAATTGCAGGTAAATACCACATATATATGTGAAAGGGCTCAACCCATCATTATAACATTTCATAAACCTACTAAAAGATATAAGGCATATAGCATGTTTTATTGCTGAGAAAAACAACTAATTGGAAAATTACAATAAGAAATGGGTTAATTGAACCAGTCGATCAGTGAATACCAGGTTGTTGGGTTTTTTTCAACACACATACAGCCGAAACTCTGTATATTGTATATTTATACTCAGTAAAGGCCTTCCGCATATAATGTGAATTATTTCGAATATCTCGCGCGTTACGATGAAAAAAAGAAAGAAAAAAAGGCAACACTATTGTTTTGAGTATTGTTGGTGGGATTTCGGTTTTATGTGTTTTTGCACACCTCTACGGGCATGGTCGTAGTAAGATCATCCTTCATCCTGTAAGTCCCTTCGAATTACCCTGCAAGCATTCTGTCGTGACCTTTTTTCGCCGCTTGAGTGTCGTGTGATTGTTCGTTTCACGCTTGCATTAACATTATCGTATTGTCGCGCATTCAACGGGCATTCGTGACCATCTCGGCTCATACGCCTTGGTAGATGCATATGACGCCTCGTGTCTGCATCGACGCCATGTTCGGCGGACTACTTTCAAGAAAGATAACTCTAAATATGTCTTACTTCAAAATTACTCGCCAGTTTGAATGGAATATTTATCTACGCCAGATCTCCAACGGGCTGTAATTATTACTTCAAACAATTTCTTTGAGGAATGAATGAACTGTTCATATGATTAAAGCTTTTTCAGAGCGATATCAAACCTCCAAGTAAATATAATAATTGTTTTGATACATAACACATACAGGGATAAATATAAAATATGAAATGATTTTCAGCAAAATAACGATTATTGTTCATATTGATAAGAAAATTATGCTTAAATAAAGTAAATTGTTATTCGTCACTATCGTGTTCGTGCACAAGTACACACACGATTGCAATTACGCCTCTAATTACCCTGCTGCATCAAAAGGATTCCTGAGAGTAAATCATGTATGTACCAGTGGCCTCTACTTACAGCCTCTTGTCTCTGTTCTTGACATTTAAATACCAAGTGCATGTGATCTAAGACAGTGTTGCATCGAGTTGGTCAATAACAACAAACATCAAAGCCATTATGTTTACGAACAAGCTGTTCGTCCATAAAGTGTACATAGTAGTAAAGCTGTTTGGTGACATTTTGGAATAAATTGTGACTTCGTGAGGGAAAACATTAAATTTACAAAAATAATTACACATGCAGCCATTCAAAAGAAATGCAAGATGGTCCACTATTTTCAAGATGGCCTCGACAGACATGTAGAAATATTCCAAAACAAGCTTGTAGGGGTGAGTGATAATCTTGCCTCTTAAGGCCATTGCAGACCTTTGCGATCAAATCGTTCACGATGAATTCGCGCACGATCTGATCGCAAACGATTGAATCGTTGGTCCACCGCACACACAAACGACGAGCGATTTGATCGATTTGACTGATTTACAATATATCACGTGGTTTTTGTCACCCCACGTGATAAAATCTCGATCTCTGATTGGTAGTTGAAAAAATCGCAAACGATTGAATCGTTGGTTCATCGCAGACCTTTGCGATTGAAAAGGATCAGGCGAAAATATCAAACAAGTTTGATCTGTTACGATTAGATCGCGCGCGATCAAATCAGCCGTTTTGTTCACTGCAGACCTGAACGATTCGCAAACGATCTATTCGCAAAGGTCTGCGGTGGGCTTTAGTAGCACGCAACTTGAATCTTTGAGATAGAAATATAAACTATGTGTAGGATAGTTACTATCATTATGCCACGGTTCACGTTATCATGTGGATTTCGGACATACTGCTTGTTGGTAATAAAATACTGTTTTCACTATATGTAACCCTTAACATCTTTTGAGTAGTGTATTTGCATCTGTCATTTGTTGAAACCTTGTAAAAATTCGAACGACAACAACATAGCAGATAACTAACACGCTGATGCATTCTGTGTATAATATATTGAATAATGTCTCTTAAGTCGCTCGTATTAGCCCTTGCTTCACAATTATCTCTACGTGAATAGATGGCTGTCATTGCAGGGGATGTAACTCGGCCACTGAGGACTACTTGCCACTCATAACATGTCTATCTCCATAACAACAATACCATCATTCATGAATATAATGTTCAAGAGATGTTAATCTTGCTAAATATCTGCAAATAAATGCAAATGACTAGTTGCAATGTATTAATCATCAACCGTTTGTGATAATTAACCCATTTTAATTGATACTATTTCATAAATATACATCATGAAGTTCTCGTAGGTATTTTAGTGAGTCGTCAGATTTCCGTAGGACACACCATTTCAAAATTACTACACCGTTCATGCTCAAGAGATTACCGGAACGTAGGGGAGGTAATTCGTAGAGTTCCGGTTGCTATCAAGCGTCAACCACTACGACATGCGTGTTTATCATGTATTAAAATTCGTAAACTGTTCTGAAGAGCTTCATACAAAAACTCCAATCATTTCTACAAAATACGAGAACTTCAAATCAATATTTTCCACATAAAATATCCTGAACCAAATCTGTCGGTGATATTATAGCCGTTCGTTATTAAAAGTGCAATGTCGTTGCAGTCTTATCCAACTCACGTATCTGGTTTTGGGAAGGTTTTGAGATAATTGGAAAACATTTTTCCATTTTCTTATCATTGGGTTAGATACAAGATTTTCAAAATGTATGATATCTTTGGCATTTATTGGTGGGATGAACCAAGAATCTGACAGGTTATGCGGGACACCTAATTGATAATATTTTTACCAGCTAACTCGTATCTAGGAAAAATTGAGCTGAGATGCTTTGATAGAACCGCGACGTTATGACCTTCTGCAATGACAGTCGATAAGTTTAGCAAATGTATGTCGACCATGTCAATCAAAATGCCAACTGAACAAAGCACGTTTAGCAACATCCTGTTCATGAATAAAACTGGATATATGACCAAACGCAGGTGTTATGCTTTTATTTGAATTGCAAACATGTCTTCCACCGACGTTTCATACAGATACGAAATCCACGTGCAAATTTCATCCGCGTCATGTAGGTGACGTCTTTTCTTGATGTCATTTGGGATTCTATTCTCATTTAAACATTCGTTTCAAGCCTTCGAAGTTTATATTTTGAAACATTGACACATTTCTAAAATGATACATTGAGGACAGAGGAGCAATACCAGACAATAGCGTTCTGAGGTCGTGAGGAGACCAGTGGACGGTCAACCCTCTGAGCGATTGCATGTCAGTTTAATGTGCATCGCAGTCCATTTCACGTCTGAGACAACTTGTGGTGCAGATAGGACAAGTATGGGACCGATCATGAAACGAGAAGCTTGATACCTATGACGTCATCTCGATTTTTACAGGCTTACCCTTTGCAAACGACTTGCTACAAATGTCCTGCATCACCCTCATCCTGTTCTGATTCAGTTACCTGTAAAAGGAATGCATGCTCACGATCCGCTTATTGCATTGCCACTTATTAAGCACACTTCACGAGGAACGTCTTTAGTGAGCTCGATGTTATCTATCATCGGCATCGATCATCGGCAGCATAATGCAGAGTACAATCAGATCTCATTCATTGATGGACTGAGATTTGGCGTGTTAATTGCTGATGGACGTCTAAACGTATGACATGAAGGTGGTGAACAATGTCCCTAAACACGTCATTCACCGTGACCGATAGATATGGCGGCGTAACTCTTATGCTGTCCAATTCTGGTCATCATAAACTGACGTGGTTATCAGCCGTGCAAATCATAGTGCCCAGCAATACCAAACCAATATTGCCAATTTACGTGACATTGAAAGTAAGCTTATTCGAGCATCAAACAACATTGCCAAGAGGTGCCAATAGGGACCAATGGGGAACATTCTTAACTACATGTGTGCATTAAGCCGCCCCCACACACACAAACACATTTCAGTGACTTGACTCATGATAAGAACAGTATATACAAACTACCAAACTAATATGTTATATTGTCTGCAGATATAGATCTAGAATTCGCAGTTCACCTTCGCATCTCTGTGACTTCCTGTGCTCTTACGCTCCTTCGCGTAATATTTGCTTTCAGAACCATCTGTAATTGCAAAGCACCCGTTCCAATGTGGCTACAGATCATTCAAAAGTGTTGCTCTTGTGTTTTGGAACAGTCTGTCTCTCAACTTAAAAGTGCTGCAAGCCTTGAGTGTTTTAAATCATCACTGACAACCTGTCTTTTATACATCTAATATGAGTGAATTCATCACAGCTGTACACGCTGCATATGATTTTATTCTTCACCATGAGCATGTACTGGTATGCGAAGTAGCTATAAATACGCGTTATCAATGTAAAGTGAATTATGTTGTTCAAATACACTGTGTGCTAAATACTTGTTGTTGAATATGGTGACGAGTCGTTTATCGAGAATTGACAATCGCCATGATTCCATCTACAGGGATGAGAACTAAACACAGCCAATGATGACTGGTTACCCGTAGATCATTGTATCTTCTCTCATCTTGTGTTGACAAAAGTTTTTTGGTATTTTCAGACAAACACATTTCTGTCACGTCAAGAATAATTACATGTATGTTGTTGTTATTTCGAATATTCTCAAACAACTCTTTTGATGGATGTTTAAAAAATGTTGCTGGCAAAGACAACGTGATATATGTTTTCTTTTAAAATTAACTGTTCTTGTACTTATTTGAATAATATTCTCTTTCACCAAAAACCAACTTTTGCAAGGTTTGCAAATACAAAAGGTTAGAATAATGACTTTAAGGCAAAACATACTTCTGACAGAACCGTTTCCATTTACAAATGTGTGAAACAATGTATGTGTGACGCAAATAACATGGAGTTCCTATTGATTTTGTTTGCTGAGAAATAAGAAACACAAGATTGGCAAGGATGTTTTCCGAAAAGTAACACGTCTTGTACTTTGAATTTTCAATGTTGTTTAGTTTCATCACATATAAGATTTCTTTGCTGAGTCGTTTGTTTTTATTAGCTCACCTAGCCCATTGTGCGAAATGAGTTTGCGTTGTCATTGAAATTTTGTGAGAATTTATATTTATATGTACTTTATATGGATGAATATGTTACACGTTGTTCGAGGCGTTCCATTTCATCTTTAAATATGCCGGCCAGAACGGCCATATTGAAAATCCATTATTTTCAGATATAAGGACTTGGACGTAGCTAGAAGGCTGAAATGCCGAAAGTAAATACAACAGGCCAAGGCAAGCACTGTTATGTATTTAATGTTGACGTCTTTTGCAATTTGATGGTGAACTATATAAATACAAAGTAAAGTGTATTATGATCTTCTTGTACTAAATCACTGTATGGATAAAGCTGTAATTATGTGAGAATGTGTATGCGAGTAAATAGATCACAGTTTGTTCGAGGCGTTTCATTTCAACAAATTTGATCGTCAGTGCAGTCGAAATGGAAATTCATTACATCACGCTTTCAAGGTTTTGGATGCACCCAGAAGCTTGACATTTGGCCTGAAGATGCGATATGCGTCAGCGAGAACTACAAGTGTTTACCCTTTTCTCAACTTGACTTGCACCGACCTTTAACATTGGTAACGTAAAATAGTGAAACGTAAGTCGACTTGCAGTCAGAAAACTGAAATTGGACGCATATGTATGAGAGATCGTCATAATAGTTCCCTGTTTTTCACATTTTATCGAATTTGACCTTGTAATGACATTTCACTTGAATTTATATCGTCTTTGAATGTACATGTATATCGTCAACTTTACTCTTCTTTTGCTATGTCCATTGCCAAGTGAGCTACAGTGGCTATGGCGTTATTTTTAACGTTATAATAGGTTTGGCATGATAGAGAACAGATCAACTAATATTTCAATATGTAGCTTAATGATGAACATAAGCAGCAAACCACATAAAACATTCAAATAAAAACAAACGTGAACATGCTGATTAGTTTAAGGTGATCCATAGTTGTTCTACTCTACCCACGCTTACTTCTAATGTTATATAATTTCGAGCCACCATATTGATTTAGGGAATCCAAAGATTGTTTCCTGAAAGATACAGTATTTACGGGGGTAGGTAGTCTGTGTATGGTTTACTCCACGTCATTTACCATTCGCGTCTTAAGAATATTGTCTCACGGCTAAATCCGGTAATCAACCGTAAATAAACATCCTCAGATCCTTGTCTATCCGATCTGGGTTATATTCTTGATACAATATTCTCTTTCGTTTGTAAATATCACGTAACTACATACACACGTCATTTACATGCATCTTGCCGAAGAATGTAACTCGATCCATGTCAGGCTCAACGTTTTGACATCTTCTCGTAGTACTGGATTGGTGATCGGCTGAAGTTGTGAATCTTTCAGGCCTTCAAGGTTTCCCCCTGCCTCACACTAAAACACTGTCAGTAGTGTCATCTTGGCTAAGTGGCTTTGCTCGTAAATTGCCTCGGTCCACCCAACTGAAATTGGGTACCTGATCGAAAAATGACTTTGCTCGTAAATTGCCTCGGTCCACCCAACCTGGTCGAAAAGTGATGCCAATTGTGAAGTTAACCTCCTAGCGCCTAACAGGCAGCTTGGGTTGTATACTCCCTGAGGAGTTTAGAAATGTTGTTGATTGGACATTGCTCCAATGACCAGGGTGATGATATGGAGCGTTTTGAGCATGCACCTTCATGGTGTAGAGTTTGGTGCAATGTAAATGATCTCATTATCATACTATCTGCCAACATTTGACAAATGAAGCCCGTTCTATTAATTGGAAATATCCTATCTGATATAGATATATTAAGTTAATAGTAAATCACAAGTTACAATAAATAATTTATAAAGTACTGGTATTACATTCCCTGTGGTTGGTGTTGCAATTGACGGTCGAGTGCCGCAAGGGAGAAGCAATTCGATTTGGAGCTGGGAGGGGGGGGGGGGAGTTTGAGCTGAAAGCTTTATTTCTTGCAAACGCTTTTTGTTATCTAATGGCAAGAGACACTATATTTTTTTTAGATAATTGCCGAAAAACTATTTATTTTATAACTATTTTTTTATTCAAAGTACATGTACGTGTGGTTTTTAAAAAATTGTATATGTAACTACAGGCATATAAACTAAAGTTAAAGCGGGAGATTCATGGCTTATTTCATGATTATCATCAAAGAACTGAAAATGTATGTATATCTGCATTCGATTTATTTTTACCCTTGACTCGTGCAATGTATTTATTTTCTCCAAACATATCTGCAAACTATTTATTTTCAAAATTACAGTCCCCCTTCCCCTCTAAAGCTCAAATGGTCGCTTCTTAACTGTTCTCCACATAAAATTAATACGCTTGGTGACAGGCCTCATATCAACCAACCATATCGACTCCTCGGAAACACAGAGCTGACACGTAATTTCCAGAAACCATGCAACACGTGTATTGAGAAACCCCTGAGAAATCGGTAAACTCGGTTAATTCGTGTAACTGACCTTTTTTGGTTCATTGTAAAAATTCATACAGACAGCTGACTGTGTTCTGATAACCACCACAACAAAGCTGTGATATCACACCGTAAGTTTCGCTAATCCGAATGGATTTTAAAAGGAATTTAGCGGCTTTCTCAATGCTTATAAGTGCAGAAGTGCCAGTCGCTAATTAGAAAAAAATATAGGATACACACACGCTTTCGTTCACAATTAGAAGAATGTGACGTAAGGTGTTTTGTATTAATCATTCAACAGAAATGGTGTGAAGCAATTATAGTTCCCATTAATAAGAAAGCAAATCTTAACTGCCCAGATAATTATCGTGGTATTTCGTTGTTAAGCATGTTGTGTAAAGTGTACACATGTGTACTTAACAACCGAATTAATTTATGGGCATCCGTAAGAGACAAGATTCCTGAAACTCAAGCGGGTTTCAGGGAGGGATACTCTACTACATGTACTGACCATTTGTTTACATTATATGCTGTTATCCAGAAATTGTTAGTTAAGAAAGAGCACAAATTGTATGTAGCATTCGTGGATTTTAAGAAAGCGTACGACTATGTTGTTCGAAATAAACTATGGCAATCCCTTAGTTCCCAAGGTTTGAAAGGCAACATTTTGAAAGCTTTAAAAGGTATACATGTATATACTTCTGTTAAATCATGTGTAAGATGCAATAATGTCAATATAAATTACTTTGAGTGTTTATCTGGTTTACGCCAAGGATGCATGCTTAGTCCCGTTCTGTTTTCGTTGTTCATTAATG
>JAUELE010253854.1:0-10716 GCA_031471655.1 Diodora aspera | reverse complement strand
GGTTCCTATTGTACTCCCAAACAGAACGATTGTAGACCAAAGGTGATGGCAAAGTGAGGAGACCCCGCATGCTCTGGATCAACCATAGCCATTGGCAACATGTGATCCCTAGTTGTTTCCGTCAGTATATTTTCTTTGCTGTGCGTCTTTGACATTTTTTTCAGCTTTAATAAGTTGTCGACGTACACATCTGATAAATGATTCTCCTCACGCTGGATGTTGGCCCGACTATCTTCTTCTGCGTACGCTTCTTCCGGTCACGTGATTTCCTGTTGTACTTTGACTCGCGGACATGCGCACAAGTTCATATCGTTCTCTCTTAAAGCCTGCTTGTCTCCGTGGCTTGTCTTCTATTGTAAAGCATACCCTGTAGGGCTACTATCTGAGTATCTTTCTGTCCTCCCCCAATACTCTCTGCTTGCTTATATCTCATCTTTGTTCCTCCAATATTAACGACCAGAGATTTAACATTATGTTCTACTTCAGATTTCTGATGACTTCCTGGTGTCAAGGCTAGAAATCGGAAGACCTTGCTGGAGCAAGATTTTCAGGCCAACAGCAGTTTCACACAGGAGGTAAGTTCGTGTAAATGTCACGAGAAAACAACAGTAGAAAGAAAGATGTTTATCACTGAGCAAATTCCAGACTGGTAGTGTTAGTCCTGAAATGTTTGTACCACATAAACAATGTATTTAACAAAGTATCGTATTTACAGAATTTCAGTCTTGAATTATAAGGACATTATTTTTACTCTGATCTATTGAAACTTTATAAACAGTCTCTACATTATGTCTTGTTTACTTTCAGAGAAACATGTAATGTGTTTGTGTGTGGCCCAAAAGCACTCATCAAAGATGTGGAAAAGTACTGTTATCAACGGAGCACTGGTTACCGACTCCACAAGGAATCGTTCTGAAACATTACTGTTGTTGAAGGAATCCAGTTTAGAACTTGAAAACGCACTGGATAAAGAGAAATACCGTGATACTTTTGAGACTTAACGATATTCAGATTAATAAAATATCTCTGTGTACAAGACACACTGAAGAAAAAAATAATTTGTCAAAGTACATGTATCTTACAGATGTGGATAAAGGCCACGTAACATTTGGCAAAGCCCTAAGGCTGTCAATTGCCTATATGAGAGAGACAGAGCGAGAGAGAGTTGTGCATGATAAAGTCGATTGAGGTAAATGCCAACTATTGTCTTTTACAGTGACTCACGAGCTCTAACTTATTACTACAGTGTGATAATAATACTTGCATTAAATTGTATCTTACACTGAACTGAAAGAAAGGTAATCGCCTCTCATTCTTAATACCTTTTCAATAATGTATTTATATATGAAATTTCATAACATCTCGATATTTCCAGTGGGAATATAGTTCCGTTTGGTTTAAACATACAATGAATGTTACTGTGAACATAGAACTTTTTGAAACCTAATCTTTCAAGTTCAGCGAACACCTTGAGAGGTTTTGCTGCCAAAGTCTCGAACATCCCGTGCCACTCGATGGACAGTTGTCTCACTTGACGGATGGTGCCAGATGCAATCATTTCCCGTACGACATCATGTTCAGCCTCTTCTATGTCCATCTTCAAAACATCAAGAATGAACTGAAATACGAGTACACATGTTTTTGAATACATTTTCTGAATTGTATTGTATCTGTATAAAAGATGTGTTATGGATGGCGTTAACGTTGTTCCTAATTGACCGAAACATGCAGAACTGCTCGATGGCCGTGTTCAGGGATTTCTTCAGGAAAACCTTTTTTTCCGCTGGAGAGGCCGGGGTGGGATCAATGTTTGGAGAAATAGATAGGTGGATATTGGATTGGAGCAATAATACAAATGTAATTGACATTTGTAAATATTTACCAAAGTTCGGAGGGGGTAACATTTTCTAGGGGTGAGGCGGGCAAACTTTCTTGCCCTACTTTTACACCCCCTAAAAGAACCCTGAGGTTAATACACCACAAGACAAGGATAAACCCTCTGTAGAGAGCTTTAAAGGGATTGAATACCCTAGCCCTGAGGTTATTATTAACGACAGGAGGGCCTTACAAACTCGGATAATAAGCTCCGAGGAGGGTGCACAACATGAGATCTACTTCTTTCCGGACAACGTTAAGCCTGACATACCGTGGTATGATAATGCTACACGTCTACTTGATAATTTAATTTGTGTTTGATCTCAATATATATTCTTGATTCTGTGCGGAAAGTGTGTCTTATTGATGTAATAACATTTCCCAACCACGACAACCCTATCGTTCCTAGCCAGTACAAACATTAATATCAACGTAAGTGAAGCATTGAACTATAGGTATAGAGTGAACTGGAATCAAGTGGTTGTCCAATAACCTTCAACAAGCGTTCAAACAGATACCTGTGTATGATTGAATGTTTGCAAAATTTCACCAAGCGTCATCAGGGGCCAATTTTTGGGGCTGGTTTTACTGAATCCTGTTATTCCGAGTTGAGAGAAATATACTCTTGGAGATCTTCGATGAGATTTAGTTTTCATACTGTAAGACAAAACCAACGATTACAATTAACCTCACATGCAGTGCTGTATGGATGTGCGTGGGTTTCAATGATTTATCATACACGTCATCCTGCATTATTGTCTAGTTAATTAAAACAAAAGTTGACTTGCAGTAGTCGTGGCAAAAGTTGGTCAAGTAAATATACTTGGGTCCAAAAGAAGCGGTACACAAACGATTTCAAATTTATTCCAACCCAATAGTATGTTGTTACATGCGAGTTGGTCAAGACAAGTTTCGGATGTTACTGAATTTAATTTAATTCACCTCGTGACAAAATAACCTAATGTTAAATGAATATCTCTTGCATATCCAACTCATGTCTGTTTTTACTCAGTCGTCTCTTCAAGTTTCGGTATCGTTTGCACGTTAGTATACAAGACAGAGCACATGGGTGTTGAGGCGTGTTTTGTAATAATTGGCGTGTTTTGTAATACCGACGTGATTTGTAATAAACTTTGACGTGTTTTGTAATACCAAAACAAATAACGTGAAAGATACGATTCTGTGATTGGTCAGGGAAGCATATTTTGGATTTTTCAATACCTTGCATTTAAACAAGACAGATGACCCATAATGTATGTTTTGTTTAGCGACAACATGTTTGTAAAAAAATACAAGGACTGTTAAAACACAACTGAGGGTCTTAATACCTTATGTCTGTCGTCATACGTTTGCACGTAGCCTGCATGTATCTCTAAGATTGATTGATTGATCGATCCATCAATGCATTGATCAATTCGTTGATTGATTGGTCGAACGATTATGGATTGACCGTGCGACAATTGATTTGCCACTCGTTATCATTGATTGATCGTTCAGTTTATTTATTTATAGATCGATCGATGGATTGACTAATATATTTATTGATCAATCTATCGATTGTTGATTGATTTATTGGTCAAAAGATTAATCATTACGTTTCGATAGAGAGTCTAACCTTTTTTTTTAACATCGCCTTGCAGTAATTTTGTAATGAGCACATACAACGAGCAAAGTTGAGGAAAATACTTGTGTGGTGTTCGTTAGAAGCCAAACATGTGAAACATACAGCTGCTGACCAAAAGTTTGTTTAGCCACTTTAGAAACACTATACAATATCACACAATCTGGCATTGTGTTAATGTTTGTTAATAATGATGCAATATTCTATCTGTTCTCGCTTAATTGTACGTCAATCTCCTGCCCATCATACACATAAACATCAATGTCATGACAATGGCAAATTTGGCATTGCTTTCTGGGAAAGTGAAATTAGATACTGTGAATGAATCTGTCCTGCTGACCTCCAAATATAACAGAGCGTGAGGTGCGAGTGAAGATTAGCTATATCCCATGGGACAGAAAACTTGCCTTTTCCCCCTCTCAGAAGATGGGTTTTGCCTGCATGAGTTGAAAACCCATGGGACTAATACTATCGTCTGAGACCGGCTATGCTGTAGATCAACGCGTTAACTAGACAAGCAAACGTAAATAATGGACAGGAACCATTCCGTCGATGTGTCCATCAATCAATCAATCAAGCAAGCAATAATCAGTCGATCAATCAATAATTCAAACATCGATCGATCAATAGCCGATTGATCATTATATCGAACAACCAATTAGATCTATCAATCCATCAATCAATAATGGATCGCTCAATTGACGATATATCCATGTATATCGATAACACATAAATCAATCGATCAATGAATCAATCACTAATCCATTGATCACTAAGCAATCAATTGATCCCATACTCACTAAATCGACCACTCAATAAAGCTACATCGACAATAAGTCAGCAATCGATCGATCAGTAATCAATGAATCGATTGATACATATTGAATCGATTGATCGATCAACCAATCACTTATTGGAAGTTCATTTATCGATCATTCAATGATCGATTCATCAATCCCTAATCGATTTCTCAATAAAATAAATAAATAAATAAATCGATACATACATACATCCAGTTATTAATCGATCGACTAATCAAAGGATTGATCAATCAATTGAGATACATCGTTACGAGACATGCACGTGTAAAAGTATGATCATTAAGTATAAGAGATGAAGACAATCAATCCTTGTCATGAGTATTTTCCAAACTTTGCTTGTTGTATGGTGATTTCGATACAGTGCTACTTTATCGAAAGAAACTCCTCATCATCTGACAGAGCAATGTAGTATTCTGGGGGTAATCTTATGGCTGATTTCTGAGTATTTGATCTGTGCGATAGCCATCAGGTGGTTAGTAATTGTGAAAAGTTTTGAAAAAACAACGATCTATCATTTATTACAAACGACGTCGTAGGTATGCAATAAAACGGATTGTGTGTGCATTAGCTCCCTATCATTTATTACAAAACACGTCTTTTTTATATTACAAATTACGTCGGCTCCGGTTATTACAAATCACGTCTGGCTGTTTATAACAAAACACGCCAATCTGTATTACAAAACACGTCAATTTTTATTACAAATCACGTCAATTTTTATTACAAATCACGTCGGTATTACAAAACAAGTCAATTACTAGAAAACACACCTCAACAATGTCTAAGTTTGTTTACCGAGACTTCATTTGTGGGCATGTATCTTGAAATACTTTCATACAAATTCTGTCATGTCATCTTAATTCATATTGTAAAAATGTGACTACCTGATGACCTGCAGTGCAGCCTATTTTATTATCGCAGGAAACAAATAAAAGGCAGCTATTGCAATATGAACTTCATTAACTCTTTGAACCTCGACTATTTACCTTGGATCGAATGAATAAACTTCACACCCATAAACATCGGCCATTCCGTCATCGTAGGAGAAGTCATTGTTTATCCTACAATTGAAAGCAGTAAGAACGATACAATAAACAATCAAAATCAGTTTGGCTATTGACTTAGTTGAAGACACACAACATATTAATTTTATTTATTTATTTTGTGTCACCTGAATCCACTGAAACGTTGGTTAATTGGGTTAACATTAATGAACAAGGTAAGTCATTTAGGTTTCTTTGGGGTCGATTTAGTCGGTAGCCCAGACCCTAAAGCATACAAAGATAATGAAGTCTGCCCAAGTCTAGATATTTAACAAGTCTAGGATTTCTCAGCTTTACGAATATCCCTGGGCTCCTTTTCTGGTTTTAGTATTTTAATATGTTTGTAGATTAATATTTCTCGAACTAAATGTTAGTCTAGGGTCGATTCTGTCTCCATATAAATCACGTCATTTTGCAACTTGAGCTAGAAAGAATTCGGCCCATTTTTTGAGGTAGTGAATATATTTATGTTTTGTAGCATGTATATATATGAGGTAATTTAAAAGAGACATGCCGAAGAGTTCACGCCTTAAAGAGGGGTGGTTGCATTTATCAAGTACGTACACAATTAGTTTCAGTGTTATGATCTTAGTTGATAAAACCATTAGGATTTATCCACCCTTTGAGAACTTAAAGGATCGCAACACTGTAATACTAACAAGAGGGACATCTATGGAAACTTACTCAACACCCACACCCGCGCACACGTACACGTACAGCATATTTAATTCCTAAAATGTATTTTCATATTGGGTTATTCTTCCCTCCGAAAGTCGTTTTAATCTGTGACCACAAACAAGTTTCTGAATGAGCACACAATTAATGTTCAAGCAAAACGTAAACACGTTGAGCATTCAGTCTGTTCTCATTGACGACGCTGGATTATTCAGTTCATTTCTTTTGACAAGATTTTGAAATATGATAACGAGGCTTTAAAAAACCCACTTTAATTCAAAATAACTCACCCAAAGGAATATACAAGGCACGGTTTGATTGGTCGGTACTCTTCGTCGTCACAGACATCCCAGCCACCGTCATCAAGTTTTCCAATTCGAAATCTCCGCTCACAGAAGTAGTTTTGATTCTGAAGATAGCTGAAAAATCAGTCTAATTAAAATATGTGATTGATCATGATGACGGTGAATGTCAATCAAGTCACATATTGGTGTTGCCTATGTAGAAAAACAATTTGATAAGACCGCTCTCAGTCTAGCGCAGGCAAATGCAAGACACATGCTAAGTGTTGAGACAATAATCAAGGAACTACACGTATAACTTCGTGTTAATATGCTAAAATGTAGTGAAAGAGATGTTGTTGATGTCCCCCCCAAAACTATTCATTAACAGACGTAACAGAACTGTTCTGTGGTGTAACAAATGCACCTTCCTAAAAAATATTGAATAAAAACTATTCGGTCATAACGCTTGACTTAATCGGTGAATCCCGTGAAACCAGACACCGCGCATTTGCTACAGTATCTATTCATTCTGTTCAATGTATTCTTCCTTACTTATATTTTCTGACAAATGTTTTTCTTTGTAATTTTTTGGGAGAATATAGGCGGAGGTAATTAGCCCCCCCCCCCTTCCCTGAGCTTTAGTGAATTTTCAAAACATTAAAATAGTTCATACATTTCATGCGTCCCTATTTCTAGAAACATTGATTTTCCCCGCCGACCCCTGATTTTTTTTCTGAAAACAATACATATTTAATTATAGTAATGAGACACATCAACACCACACAGACTTTCTGATCTTGTTACTTCAGACTTCGCTTCCTGTTTAGTTGGAACGATATGGCAGCCAAACAGAAGAGAATCTCCTCACATCACTCACTAATGCCGTTTCCAATATTGTTGACTGCAGACACCGGAAATTTTGGAGAAAGAAGAATACAGATGGAACTGCCAAAAACAAGGGTGATGTCATCATAGCATATCAGAGAATTTTGTGCTATGACTCAGGTGATGGCATTGCAACATGACAGATTCTCCATACAGAGATGACGCCAAGCTTCCATCGGCGGGAGTTGTGCCCGAGGATCTTCAGATTAGTGGACAAATGCCCTGGACTGGAACCCGGACATCGAAAGCAACAGGGTTACTGGTCTGCCTTTGCATCGAATCGTCGCGTGTAGCAGTAATTGCAGAGTTTTAACCACATCGTTTTAAAGTCAATAGTTAGAATTTTGTCAAGTCCCTAAGTCCTTGTTAAAAAATCTGTGTTTACTTAATGCAAATCCAAATGCCTATGATAATGCGTCATCCATTGCTTGTCCCACATCCTCTGCATGCCCAGTGTTAGGCTAAAGGGATACCAATAATAAACAGTGCGCTGCACTACCATCGAGTCTCTGAGACTTGATGAAAGTCTAAGAATAAGTGTTCTTTTTCAAGAACACTAAATCAGGGATTACCTGTGGTATGTCCTGAAAAGTTCTGTATTGGTCTTTGTCTCAAGCATTTCGTCAGACGGTAAGACAAGCTGTAAAAGGATGGGAAGATAAATGATAGCAAATAATAGAAATGTTCAGCGGAGTAACAGTTTACATGTGTATGAAGGAGCAAATAATAGGAGTAAAATTGGTGCTTGAGGACGCCATACATATCGTGATGGCATAATTGTTGCTGATCAGTGCATCCATAAACTACAAATAATAAATAATTACTTAACATACATGTATACTGACGTCCAAAAGAAACCATACAGAGAAACATTATCACAACTCTTTACCAACTGTTGTTTTTGTCTCTGTTCATCTAAATATTCCTATTTTCGTGGAGCTTGGTTCATTTAGTTCATATCCTGCTGACACAACACCTTCTAGAATAAATACCTCTGAAAACAGCCAACATTTGTTTGTATTTATTCAGTGGCCTCTGAAAGTCTCGGTATAGTTTCTTTTGTACGTCAATATATTTATATACTACATATGTCGATGTTGACAATAATGCCAGTTCAAGCTTAAAGTTGGATACGAGCACGAAATATCTTTGGTGCACTCTCTGCTGAACAAATTACATTAACTGTAGATTAGACATTATACAAGTGTTTGCCTAATTGAACAACATCGTCTCCTCTTTGTCCTGGCAGATTGAGACGAATTTGTTTTGTACTTTCAGACAGGTCATCGCTAAAACACCTCGTAGTACCTCTTCCTAGCCAGCAAGCTTGTGTGTTAACCGCCGGTGTATGTAGTTTAATAAATCGTTGGATAAAATAGTGACACGTCACAGCGTCGTGCCGAATGCAGGTAGAATATCTTGAGAAGTATTCATAATAACCGAACGAAATAATCTGAACAAGAAGATTACTTTAAAAATGTGTGCGAATGATAATAAATGTCCAGGGAGTGAAAAAAGGTAAAAGATGAATTGAAAGACATTCAAAGTATCAAACATGTTATATAGTGTGTGTATTAATCGTGACATGTTCATGTTTCAATGTATATTTATCGCGCTCAATACATCGCATTTGCCCGAGTGTCCAACTTTAATGCCTAAACTCTAGCCACATTTGTGTGGCCTTGGTCTTTTAGCAAGTGTCTGGCTTCGTAGTCCTTATCATCAACCCCCAGGCCGCCGGCATGAAGGACACACTGAGTAGAAAAGATAGTATTCTTACTTACTTTCCCTTCTCTTCTGAGACTCGAAATAGCCGAACTGTCTTCCGGCACTGTGACCTTCTTGCTACCTAGTAGACGTAAGTCGCATTGGCAAATAGCATAAGCAGACACCTGCTCCAATAGAGATGAAGTGTGAAAATTCATTATAAACATACACACGCTTTTTTTTAGAAAACTGGACAAATAACGAAAAATTACTGGGTTACCTCTCTCTCTCTCTCTCTCTCACTCTCTCTCTCATCGACTGCATGGAGATTCCGTGGGATATAAACGGTAAAAATTGTTTATTTTAGATTATAATATTATAAACATTGTTTATTTTAGATTATAATATTATGTATTATATATTATGCAGTATTTATTTTATATTTTACACATAATCGAAGTTGTATATAAAGTATAATTTGGATGCTTAATTGAAGCGCATTGTTATCATTTGAAATATGTTGTATTTTTTTGTTCCGTGAATGTAAATATGACCAGTACTATTCAGTCTTTTCAATCAAGCGTATATTATGCAAACCATGCAGTAAAACTCTGAAATGGCTTTATTGCAGAAGGATAGCAGCACGCCTCCGCTGCATGGATGACCTCAGGAAGATGTGTTGATGATTCAAGGGCACACAGAATACGTTTGTGTGACCACATTTGTGCTGACGAAAATAGAGAGGTCTGAGACAGGCAACGTTTGACCTATAAATATGTCACTTTCTTCTGAAATTACATGAGAATTCAATGACAATGAAAACCCAGCATCACGTGAACATTATTTTGCAGACAGCAGTTTGGCTTAAGCTCGCAGGTGCTTTTGAAGAGACGCCATGCTTCATTCAGCACAGCATTGTCACAGCATTAAGACCAACGAATGATTAGGGAGCGACCATTAATTTTGATGTTTAAAATGAATACTTTGCAGACGATATTGTAGAAATAAATAGTTTGCATGACTCAAGAGAAACAATGAATAGTTTGCACAGATAAAAAAAATATATTTTTTGATTTTATAGTTAATAATTATGAAACGTGCCATGCAAACATTCCCACTGATCGTAAATCCCAGTCATGAATTCAGGGGCGCCCTCAGCCGGCTCCGCCCACGCATTTTGAGAGTTCAGTGAAGACTGGCAATTATCTGGCGTTATTTAGAACAGTTACAAAGTTCGTTTCGACCCAAACCAATACAAGAACATGCGTCTGGAGCATTCCTTTTTTTAAGAAAAAAAACAGTCCGTGAGAAGATACCCTCGGATACCCCCACAACCTTTAATTCACATCTGGACTTCAACACTGCAGTATTATTGGTTCAGTTTTGTCACAGAATGGAAGAGGGTAACTTTAGTTCCCTCACCTTTTAGAGTGTAAGGGCTGTCTTCACTAGAAATCGTTCAGAACGCCTCTCCAACGATCTAGGACCCCTAAAGCTTCGGGGCCTACGCGGCCCTTGGATCCTCGCCTGATGTCCTTAGATAGTTCCACCTCTGCAGTTGCTTCCGTCGTTTCTGTTGGACTAGTTGCAGAGATCATTTTGACCAAAATAAAAGACGTAGAATGCGTCTTAGCGGTTCTATAAATTACAAATTGCAAATTTCCTGTGCAGGATACTCCCGAACCCACCTATAACACACCTAGCACGCTTTGCTTGTTACGATTACGCTTCCGGCATCCCGTTTTACAAAATGCTGGAACCACCCCTGCGCGGGGGGGGGGGGGGGGGGGGGGGGGGGGGGGGGG
>JAUELE010253853.1:0-19186 GCA_031471655.1 Diodora aspera | reverse complement strand
TCCTCATTTTAGACGGCTCTTACGCCAAGCATGAGGATACTGGGGTCCTATTCTTTCTGGTGTTAGAGCGACACCCCTGGGAACCCCTCAGGGTAGAAACGAAATGAGTCTTGCTTGGTAATCAGCCAGATATAGTGGCGTATCTCTGTATTACCGTTTCGACAGAAATCAAGATTTCAACCATGAGGATACTGGGGTCCTATTCTTTCTGGTGTTAGAGCGGCACCCCGGGAACCCCACGGGGTTAAGGTACAATGAACAAATTGTTTCAAATGTCATTGACACCTTTAACTAGCAGCTGACTTACAACACTCACTCTCCAAATTGTTCAAATTCTTTCATAAGCCATTGACACATGATCACTTATATCACTTGACCTGGTACTAAGATTTTATTCACTGCATCTGCACGTGTTGCAAGCACGGTGCTCGACCTTAAGAAGCTCTTGCATCAAATATGACTGAGCTTGAATGATTTACATAATTGATAATACATTTAGGGATATGTCAATCACGGCGCAGTTAGAGGCAAAAGTACTTGAAAGTTGAAAGTAAATCTGTGTTCATCCGTCGGAACAAAGTTAATACGGCGTTATTTAATTAATTTAATGTTTATTATGTCTAATTAACAGTTTATGTTATGAATTCAACACAGAATGCACCAACTATATTTCGTGTTCGGAAACACGTATCCAGCTTTAAGTGGGAGGGGGGGGGGGTGATTGGCGGAAGAAGGTTATTCGGCCAGAGGTCACTTGTGTTGCAAGCGACCTCTGGTGGTAGGTTGAAGTTTTCAGACAATCATCAGCTCAGATAATAATGTTTGAAGAACATCAATTGTCATTCTAAAGAAGGAAAAACCCAGAGACCAGAATAATAAGCAAACGTCTGACGTCTTAAAGAGTAAAAACCGCATGAAAAGTAGGAAGCATGTCCACAATGGTGTGGCATCCGCTCACATTTACCATCGCAGGGACAAATGTATCTATGATGCACATGGACCAAATTTACGATTTAACTGGCCAGACAGAATAATATCAAGAGACTATGTTACCATGGATACACACAAAGTCGAATTCTTTATGCAGTTGTCATCAATGCAAGGTCAACTTACATTTTATATCCTTCATGCAGAATTACCTTCAGTGTATGCACAGAGATCGAAAAGTTGGAACGCAACTACAGTAAAATTAGATTATGTTTCTTCCAGTTTATGGTAACCCATTTTAGATAAATTACAAATGACAAAATTAATACACCAATATCGACGGACCTAAAAAAATTAGATAAATCTCAAACATTTACTCAGAAGCAAATTTTAAATACATAGCTTACTCAGTACAGACAAATCTCAGATATATAGCTCACTCAATTCAGACAAATCTAAGATATATAACTCACCAATTTAGACAAATCAAAAAAATATATAGCTTACTCAGTTTAGACAAATCTCCAATATACAACTCACTTCTAGCATCTATGATGATGCAAGTAGCAATTGTATACCGTTTATATTGCTTTTCGTCTTAAGGAGAATTAATAACAAGTTTTACGCGAATTGCAATTAAACAATTTATACATAATCAGAGCTCCAGAAATGTTTTTGAGTTATTGGGCTTGTTACTCGCCATATTCAGAGCTTTTGTGTATTTGAATTTTTAAGTAGGTAATCAGGTAGTGTTTTTACTCCACTGAATTTGGTCTATTGGGTATTTACTCTCACTGATTCCACTGTACTGGGTATTTCAGACTATTTTTATTGGAAAAGTAAACTAGCTTTGTCAAAACCAACGAAGAGCAAACGAGGAAATTATTATAGACCCTAAGACTGATGGGTCTATCATTGCTGAATGTAAAAACAGTGCTTATAAATTCTCTGTACTTGAATGTGCCAGGTTTGAATGAGTTGTGAATTTTTAAAATAGTTGTTCCTGCGGTACAGTGTTAATGTTCTTGCTTGAAGTGACTTTTCACGCAAGGAAACAGTAAAATGTGCTTGTATTTTAGGTACAACTAAATAAAAGTTTAAGCACTGTACAAAAGAAAGAAAAGTTGCCACATCTACCACAGAGAGATTTCTTCAACAAGACTGTTCCAGTGGTGCATCTTGCGCAAGAGGAAACCCAGCATGGAATACTTGGGGAAAGACAAAAAACATGGGTTGAAAGCTTTCCCAATGAACCCCATGTAGAAAATCCAGTCCTGTATAAGTAAGTCAACACTTTTACAAATTATATATGTTATTCATTGATACTGTCATTGAAATTCTAGACATTGTCCATTGAATCCCAGGCAGTCTATGATAGTTGTTGATTTTCAATCAAACTCAGTTTCTTTTGAAACAAATCTCAGGTCATTGTCAATACTTTTTTCATAAGTCTAGCGCCAACCATCATTTGTGACAAAGAATTAGTACCTGTCATTTAAAGGTCAATTTGAAAAGCATTGCATATGACATATGACTTCCATTCTTTTTATTTCCTTGAACAGACAGTTCACAGAGTTTGTAAATGCTCGTCAAAAGGAAACAGATGGAAGTGTGGCCAGTAAAGAAGTCCGTGGACTGCCTGATGTTGTGGGTAAGAGGGCAATATTAGTTGACAATTTATTCATGTGTGTCAACACTCAAACTGATGTACTGATCATGACAACACGAAAATGGAAATTTTGATGTTGATGCTTTAATGAATTCTCTTGTGTTTACAAACTTAATATTTCCTTTGATAAAAGTTCTTGTAAAAGATATTGTGAAGCCACTTTAAATGTTTCTAATATTGTCCTGATGAGTGGTGGCTATCCGCTGTTTACTATTGATTGGCATTTCTCAAAAGTTCCAAGCCATTAAAATGCTAGAGAAGTGTATATGGATTTCAGTTTATAACTTTGACAAGAAAATGATAAGATAACATTGTCACTGAGCACATGCAGTATTTTCTTAACTGGCTTATGGACAGAAGCAGTTAAATTTTTGCTTTCATTTTGCAGTTCCGGCTAAAGAACAGTCAGATATTATTGACAGGATTTTTGCCAGTAGGAAAGAGAGGTAATTTTAAGTTGTATCGCTGGATAGTAAATGATTCATAATGACACAAATTGTTTAGTCACCTTAACCCTTTAAATCAGTTGAAGGTTAATTGATATTGTTTTACTGTGAAAAACGTACATTGAGAAATTTGCAGTTGTATTATTAATTCCTTGCTCAGTAAATATACTTTGACATGTCATTAATTTGTGACATATGTAACGACATTGTAATTCATAGAATAAATGTTTCTAAATGTTTATTTTCTTTGTTTGTAGACATGAAGCTTCAGTTGAAGATATGCATCAAGAACTGAGTGTTATTAATGCTGTGAGTATACATGCTGCATTTTCTGTATTTCTTTAGATTTATTTTCTCTTTTAAAATTATTTATAATTTACTTTGTGCTATGTAAAATTTATTTAAAATTTTTAACATAATTAAGCGGATGCCATTTTTCAAAGATATTTAAACTATCACATTTACTTTTGTTAACATAACAGGGCTAGAAAAATCCACTGGTCCGCTCGTATTGATGACCAGAATCTAATGCAGGGCGAGTAAAACATTGGAAATGCTCGTCATGCAGGGCGAGTGACTTTCTGAAATTAATTAATACTCCCAAATAGTTTTTTTAAATGTAATTTGCAGTGTTTACCCACGGAACAGAGTTAATTTCAACTCATATGAACATTAAATGCAAATTACAAGTCTCATTTTACTAAATTTGTTTTATTTGCAATAGTTACTCCTTTTAGAAAAACTTGATGTAAGTAAAGACAGGACAAGTAACTTTTTTGCAGGACTAGTACAAATTGGAAAGCACTCGCCCTGCAGGACAAGTAGGATTTTTGAAATGTTTCGAGCCCTGCATAAACTGACCGCAAAAATGTTTAAATATTTTCAATTTGGTCAATATGGACCAATGGTGATCGATTCCTAAGAGCTTGATTTGAAGTTTATTAATGATTTATTTTCAGGAGCTGGAACCACGTGTGGCAGAGGTTTGTGAAATGACGTTGGACCAACTGAAAGCTGATGACCAAGAAATTGCAGCCTTACTGGCTACTATTGAAGATAATGAGGTGTGTGTTTGTATGGCATGTATATATATGGATTATAACAAAATAATAAGAATATGATTGAAATGAAAGTATACCTTGTCTTGTAGTGTTTCTAACTGTCAATGCCTTTATCAGAATCATCATGAACAGTTTTTCAATGTTTTGTGTCATGAACTGTTTTAAAAATTCCAGTGAATCTTGTAGAAATGTATTCAATATTGTGACAATAACAAGGTGCCACATTAAAATCTACAATAAATATTTCAGCCATTTCCGCTATATATAACCATTCTGACATCTTGCAATCACATAATCATGCATCTGTTTGAAAACAGATGTAGCTGTGCTTCGCAACTATTACTGCTGATTCTTATCTACCATTTAGGGAATTTAAGAAATGCACTCATTTTACATACAGTCCAGACAGAAACTTATCAAAGTGGACATGACAGTTTTATGAAACTTGCACAATATACTGCTGAATAGTAATGAGCATGCATTCAGATTGTGGAAAATGATTCTTAAGTTGAACTGGTGTATGGAAGTACCTTGCCCAGATATATTGCCTAGAAATAGCTTTTCAATTTTTCAAACATTTCAATCCGCACAAAATTCATTAACTATACTGCCCGGCAAAAGAAACGATACCAAATGACTTCAGTTATTTTCCCTTACGTCTTTGTCATAGCTGATCAAAAGGATGCTTGGATTTCAACGAGTGTAATTTGATTGACATCATGTCGTTGATAAAACTTCCTAATCTCGAAGGGGTATCTCTTGCACAGCCAACGTAATTGTGAATTTTTTCAGTAGTCTCTCAAAATCTTGGTGTCGTTTCTTTTGCCCGGCAGTGTATTTCAATTTATCAAATACATATATTCCAATCAGCACAAACATCTTTAACTATTTAGTTTTACATGAATGTCAAGTCATACTGACCATTCACTTTAATTTCTTTGGAATGATTCATATGTTTACTTCATTATGCCAGTTTCATAATGTTTAGCACTATATGCACTGCCAAAGTTAACCCATTCATGAACCAAAATTTCATTGATTCACAACAAGCCACCAAGAGTTATCTTTTCCTATGTTTGTTGCAATAACTAAAACACTATCTGATTCCTGATAATTATACTATTGTGACTATAGTAAAACAGTGGTATGTATTTGTAATGAATGTTGTTTCAGGTTCTTCTGACGTTCAGCCTGGAAGACCTGTTCAAGCTGTGGGATGATATCCAGAAGCATACTCCTGAACGACAAGCCTGGATCTCCCAACTGGATGCACGACTACAACAGATAGAAGACGATCGAATGGACATGGTAATCTCATAGAACAGATTTCTTTAAAATGCTTGTATTTTATTCATATCTTTATGAGTGAGTAAAATGGGCAATATTTCAGCTATAGCACAGCAACTCTGTGTAATGAATATCTGCGTCCAAGATGATTCTTTTAGATTTTGGTTGAAAAGTGTGTTGCAAGTGCATACAATGATCCACAGCAGTGCTTTTATATCAAAGAGCTATACAAAGATTAAATTAACGTTTATGGGTCTTCTGTGTATGAAGAATATTTTTTGGGAATTTCCCAAACACACATATTTTAAATAAATGTGCCTGTTTGAGTGTTATTTGCTATCTTTCTGATATTTAATATATGTATGCTGCATGCAATTATTTTCTTTGTATTTTAGCTTATTGAAATGAAACAAAATATTAAATCGAGTATCTGTATACAGATCATGAAGGCATTCAGGTTGTATGCCATTTGATGCTTTTGAAGGCATGTCTTATCATTGTATAGGCCTATTGTTACTATGTACCGGTATATCTCTCACAGATCACAAAGACATTCATGACCTATGCGAAGACTTTTAAAAGCATAGCCCATCTCATGTCTCCAGATTTACATCGCTTCCTGGACAAAGAATCTCAGGTGATTGGAGAATCTATAACCTTTACTTTCACTGAAGGAAATATTGTGGTTTAAAGTTGATATTTTGGACTTTATTGTGTATAACACAGGAGTTTTGAATGTTTTGAAAGGATGCGTGCCTTAGGCAAGTAAACATTTTCACTTGCCCTATGTCAAAATGTATTTGCCCAAGATTTTTGTTTATCAATTCTTGCAAATTATTCAACCAAGCCATGAGGATTTGACGTTTTCCTTTGAGATATGTACTTGCCTATGCATGGGCATATTAAACTGGGATTGTAATTGCCTGACCTTAATTTCTTGCTGTAATCAGGCTTTAGGCTATGGGAATTTCTGGTCTCTGGTTAATAAAATGAAAAAAGAACTGCTTTTTATATGTGAAGAAACTTAAAAGTGGTAGGCCTGTCTGCTATGTTATTGGCATCCTTAATTTTTGAAATTTTTTGTTTACAACACAAAAACAAATTTTTGTAACTAACAATTGTAAGCAAAACTAATAGATGTTTGTGGAATAACAGTAAAAAAAATTGACTTTTGTATCATTTAATACAAAGTATAGTCATTTTTTTATGACTCTTATTTGTCAGACTATCAACCAGACTTTGCTGACGAATAAGCGAGCTTATGCCGATCTCTTTGTCCGCTTGATGTCGTCTGACGTTGAACGAGAAAAGACACAACACACAAAATGGAGGAGAAGAGTGGAAGACTGGAAGAAACTAAACACAGAACATGCAGTGGTCAAGTTCAAGTAAGTTTTGCATCAACTTCATGGTGTTTGATATTCTATTTACGAGTATGCACGGACACATTATGTGTCATTTTAAGTGCAGTAATGCTTATCCAGAGTATATCGGGGAAATCACAGTATTTCAGTTCATTTTACAAAATTCAGGTATAGCTTCTGATCATATAATATTTATATGCAGTACATGAGTTATTGTTTAATTATACACATGTGCAAGTTGTAATCAGTACGAAAAGTGATTAAGCATATCTTTTCTCATAGTTGATAAGAGTATTTGAACATTGAAATAGATCACAGGGTATTTTTTGCTTTGAAATTATTGATTAGCAGTTTTCCATCTCTGGACGAAAATGATGAGCAGTTGATTAGCAATCAGCCAAAATTGACTAGCAAAATGCAATGCAAACCCAAACAAAAAATACCCTGGATCGATACTTGGTGTTAGTTCAGGAATGATGTGTCTAGATTGTGTTCAGTCACACATTTTGCACTGTTCGACAGTAAGAACTGTATTGTCATCGATACTTGAGAGAAACTTTTATGGATTAGCAGCTTCTTTATTGATAACAATTAACTTCTAAAATGCCTATCAAGAAAGGTGTATTGTTATTGATAAATGAACACAACTTGTGATGTAAAATGTTTACACAGAAACAAGAATGTTGAAAATTTGTTTTCCATGCTAAAAATTGTCAAATACAGAAACCTAAATAATGTATCTACCTGTTCCTATTTTACCTTAGGAAGTCTATATTTTATAGACGAAACGTCTTATGAAGATGGTTTAGTTCAGCATTTCTTGTATTTCACTAAATCTAAAAATTTAATCTGAAGACTTTGCGAAGGTGTTGCACATTCAAGAACTCACTGACTTATGAGTTTAATCACAAAGTAATTTGTGCACAATTATTTTCAATATAATTATGACGGTCTACAGCTACAACGTTTTTTAGCTTATTTATACATTATTTTAGCATTGATTTTTGCTCATTCACAAAGGATGTTTACAAGCATGCATGCATCGCAAATTAAATAAATACACTGAGGTGGATGCATGATTATGCATGACAGCAAGACTTTCACTTCACCAAGCTGCAATTCAAGCACCTGCACAAGGAGTTGGGTAAGTTTTCAGTGTTGTATTTAAATATAACTTCACTAAGAGAAACTTCATTTGTTTAAAATAAAGTCACTTAAAAGCTTCAGCACCAAAAATATGTACATGTTTTTCATTGTGATATTGTCCATGTCACAGCAAAGTTACTGTTGCACAAACATATTTTGAGCTTTCGTATAAGTCGAAATATTGTCTTGTAGCCGCAACAGCATGCTCAGACGCGTTTTATTTTACAAGGATGGAATGGTTCATGCATGTGCAATTCGTGTGACCCTTGACTAAATGTTCTGCTGCACTCTAGCTGGTTAATTTACCACATGCATTATAAGTATGTATGCTGAAGGAGGAGATGCATGAATGCATGAGTATTAACACAATTAAAACAATGTTACAAGAAGCGCACAAAGTAAGAATACAACAGATTTAAATAATCGGCCAGCCCTTCGTCAACAGTTGCGCAATCAGTGTGGGTGTGTTCAGTGAGGTCATAGCGCAGGCTCAACTTACGTTTGTTTATCGCTAGTGACACATAATTGTTCATTATGGTAAAATGTGAAACTTATATTGTATTTTGGGTTTGATTTTCTTTATTTGAAAGATGTCTTTTGATTTTTCTTCTAGTCGCTCGGAGAAAGCTGCGAATGATGATAATGATATGTGGACACACTCTGATTACACCTATAGCTATGGGGAAGATGAAGAAGGAATAGGTGACATTTTAGAAGAAGAGGAGGAAGAAGAAAATGACTCTGTTGACACTACATGACCATGTTCTGAAAGAATGCTTTCTCTTAGCATTTCGTTTAATTATGTTTTCCCCAATAAATTTGTTTAATTTTTTTGTCTTTGTATCATTTTGTGTTCGAGTATTTTGCATTTGGGGAAGTGATTATAAACCAAAGGATCTTCAATGAATTGGTAAGCTATTTGGAGATATGCTGTGGCAGTATTTCTAAAACATTTTTGGCCACTTCCCTGAACATAGAACTATTTTGGACTGGTGGTCTTCAGGATGAATACATAAACCATCCTGTGACCCTTATCCCACCAAACCTTGTAGGGTTGAAAAGGCATAGCATAATGGACTTCATTTTCAGGGAGTTCAAGAACAGTGAAGCTGTAACTAAACCACCTGAGATTGAAAAGGTGCAACAGATGTATCCTCATTTTCAGGGAATGCATGAACAGTGAAGCTGTAACTAAATCACTTGTTGTTGAAAAGATTTAACAGATTTATCATCATCTCAGAGACTTTATGGACAGTGAAACTTTAAGTAAACCACCTGAAATTGAAAAGGTGTGACAGATGTATCATTTTCATGGAGTACCTGAACAGTGAAGCTGTAACTAAACCACTTGAGGTTGAAAAGGTTTAACAGATTTATCGTCATTTTCAGGGAGTACATGAACAGTGAAGCTGTAACTAAACCCCCTGAGGTTGAAAAGGTGTATGAATTCATGGTGACAGAACAGACCATCATGAATGCCAAACGTCTTGAATTGATAGAGTCTATGGGGTAAGTCGAAGTCAAGTTGAAATATGATTTTCCTATTTATCCAAACCTGAACGTCTTTGAAATGAAATTTTCCAGAACTGAGAAAAAGGGAATGTATGATTTATGGAAATGCAATATCTTTCATTCAGTGAAATGAGACCTCCGGCATCAACTAAAACTGCTGTGTACAAGTGGAATCAGCAGCTGCAGTCGGTCACTCAAGAAATAGGTGAGAAATAGAAAACAACACCATTATGAGCTCATTATTTTTTACTAAAATACCAAAAATTCCTATGATCCCAATTGTTCTCAGGACATGATCCTCCTGATAATCTAATACTTTGTTATCTGATAATCAGCCCAAGGTGCACAAGTTCTATGTGTTACCTCCACGTGGTACGGTAAAACTTCTAAAATTTCAAAGGGAAAAAAATAGTTACTTTTGGACGTGTTCGAATTTAGTGATCTTTGAAATTGCCCCCCAAACATAAGTGAAAAATTCAAAATTTTACAAACTGCTGAAGGTAACAATCGCCATTTTAGGAATTCGATTTTCGGATTTGCGAAAAATTTGAAATATTTAGAAATTCGGTTTTCAGATTTTTGAAAAAAAATCGAATTTTTAGAGGTAAAATAAATTGATTATCTTGACAGAAATAACGACTTCGAAATTTGAGAAGTTTTACCGTATATGTGAAATAACCAAGCTATTATCAAAGGCTGATATAACCTTCTCAGCTGCACTCAAAGGTTATATCAACTACCGACCTCAGCGGGGGTTGTTATTTCAACCCAAGACGCAGTTTTTATGCCCAAGATGCAGTTTTGGCAATTTTTGAGAATTCCTTTCCTTCAAAAGATGCTGATTCTATATTAATCTGTAGATTAAGATGAATACCTATGCCAATGTGCAGAAAAGCATAATTGATACAATGATAGTGTGTCAGCCCAGCATTTCATTATTCCCAGGGTATTTTTTGTTTTGAAATTTTTGATTAACAGTTTTGAACTCAGGACGAAAATAGTTAGCATTTGGTGGGAATTGATCATCATTTTATCAGCAATTGATTAGCAATCAGCTGAAATTGATTAGCAAACCGCTGAAATTGACTAACAAACTGCGATGCGAACCCGAACAAAAAATACCCTGTATTCTTAGTAGCTAGGGGTTTGAATCCTGCCCAGGATCAGCTAGTTTTCAGTACTTTGATTCAACCAAGCGGTAGGAGCTTCAATACTGTGGTGAGAAAAGATGTTGGACAAGGACAAGCCAGCATTCCTCCAAATGATGTCCATCATCACTTGTCCCCACTGCCTGCATATGTTTTATGCACAGATTGATCTCATTGGTCATCTGTGCACCCACAGGCAGATGTATCTCTGAGAAATCCAGGATGACTAAAATGGTCATCATCAATTACGGGGACGTGGGATGGTGTAGTGGTTTTAACACGCCTGCCCAGCAATCTGCCAGCCTTGGCAGTTGTGGTTCGAGTCCCGTCCGAGCACCCCTCTTTCAGTCCAGAGAGACAGGAACCTTGACACTAATGTGATGTTGGTCAGAAATCTGGGAGTGATGTTCGAGACCACAATGGCACAGCAATGTCAAGTATCCGCTCTCTGCAAGAGCTGCTACTTTCACATATATAACATCAGCAAAATTCGTCACCTTCTAGACTCTGACACAACCAGATTGCTTATGTCCAGCCTTGTCACCTCGAGAATAGATTACTGTAACTCACTCTACTACAAACTTCCTTGTAACCTCTTGAGTAAAATCCAGCGAATCCAGAATTGCGCTGCCCGTGTTGTTGCCCGAATACCTGGAATTGAGAGTGTCACAGCTGTTCTGCAATCCCTCCACTGGCTTCCCGTTGCCCTTCGCATCCACTTAAAGATCCTCCTCCTCAACCATACCTGCATCTGCGACAGCAAATCAGCTCCTTATCTCAGATACCTTATTACTTCTCATAATCCCAGCCGATCTCTTCGCTCCTCCAACACACGTCTTAACCAGCCCTTAACAAATACCCTGATGGGAGACAGAGTATTCTGTGCAGCATCTCCAGCACTTTGGAATAACCTCCCTCAGTCACCAAGAAATATCTCCTCCACCGACACTTTCAAAACAGCTCTCAAGACTCACCTATTTAAACTCGCATTTCAGTCGATCTAATATTTACCCTGCCTCCTTCATACTTGCCTTCTCTTCTTTACAGCGCCACTGAGCATTTTCTAATATGGATATTAGGCGCTTTGTAAGTCTGTTATTATTATTATTAGTAGTACCATTCCTGCAGGCTAAGCATGGCTTTTATGGTCGACCCTCTATACTGCAATATGACAACGCTAGGCCTCATAGGGCCAAGATTGTCACGGAATTCCTTAGGCAGCAGGGCGTAGAGCGGATGGAGTAACCAGCATGCTCGCCAGACCTCAACACCATCGAGCATGCCTAGGATGAACTCGGCCGGCGTATGTACACACGTCACCCAGCAACCAGTAGCGGCCTGAAGTTAGAACAGGTTTCGTTTTTCGTTATTCGTTATTCGAATAACGAATAACAACATTTCTCGTTATTGGTTATTCGTATCGCGAATCACACTACCACCCTAACCGCTTGCAGATGGCGAGGATCTCGGCCGCCTGGAATGGATGTGTTCCTTCCCGATCGAAAGTTCGTTAAATTTAGTTTTTCAGAATCGAATCGTGTGTGTATGTGTCTGTGTGTACATGCGTACGTATCTACGTATGCAGGTATGTCATTGTTCTAATCACGAATCACCACAATGTTTTTCGAAAAACGAATAACCAATAACGAATAACAACATTTCTCGTGATTGGTTATTCGAATCACGAATCACACTACCACCCTAACCCCTTGCAGATGGCGGGGATCTCGGCCGCCTGGAATGGATGTGTTCCTTCCCGATCGAAAGTTCGTGAAATTTAGTTTTTCAGAATCGAATCGTGTGTGTATGTGTCTGTGTGTACATGCGTACGTATCTACGTATGCATGTATGTCATTGTTCTAATCACGAATCACCACAATGTTTTTTGAAAAACGAATAACCAATAACGAATAACAACATTTCTCGTTATTGGTTATTCGAATCACGAATCACACTACCACCCTAACCCCTTACAGATGGCGGGGATCTCGGCCGCCTGGAATGATTGTGTTCCTTCCCTATTGAAAGTCTGTTCATTTGTTGGGAGCGTTGTCTTAGTTCTTCTACTCATGAGTCTTTGAGCAGGGCTCGCATCAATACCTTGAGTTGGTGTGTTTCTGAAGTCAAGAATTGCCAGGTTAGGGTCGGAGGAGCATCTTTGCAGTTCTGACCGCGTGTTCAGCGATGCCATTGCTTGGTGGGTATGCTGGTGAGGAGGTAATATGCTCAAACTCCCAGTCTTGAGCAAACTTTCTGAACTCGTCTGAAGAATACTTGGGCCGATTGTCGGAGACAAGGACATTCCGTGTCTGGCAAACTGAGCTTTCAGTTTGATGATTACAGTTGCTGACTTGGTGTTGGGCAGAAAGTCAATTTCCCAGAAATTAGAATAAAAATCTGTTGTGATCAGATAGTCTCTGCCATCAAATACAAACATATCTGTAGCTACTTTATCCCATGGTCTTTTGAGAACATCATGAGTCATCATCGGTTCCTTTCCTTGTTCCACATCATTGGAGCGACAGACATTACATTGCATGATATAGTCTTTCACAGCAGCACTCATCCCATGCCAGTTTAGACTGTCTCTCGCACGTCGCAGACATCCTTCCATTCCCATGTGGATGCGCTTTAGCATACCCGAACTCAGAGATGTTGGGATAAGAGCCATGTTGCCTCTCACAATTATACCATCTTGAGTCGACAGCTCATCTCTGCAGTGGAAGTACGTCTTTGCTGCTTCAGCAACATCTTTTGGCAACTCTGGCCAGCCATGCAAGGTCACTTCCTTTAACTGTTGCAGATCAGAGTCAGTGAGAGTTTTATCTCGAATCTCCTTCATAACAGAAGGTGCAATAATTGACAAAAAATTCACATAGTTCACACAAGCAAAGTAAGTGTGTTTGCAGGGTTCATCAGTGGCAGGAGCTCTACTGAGTATATCGGCAAGTTCCATCTTCTTGCCAGGTGTGTATGTCAACACAAACTGGTATCGCTGAAGACGACGGAGCATCGCTTGTACTAGTAGTCGTCTAGGCACACTCTGCAGTGGCCTTTTCAGAATAGTTTCCAAAGGTTTGTGATCCAACTGAACTTTCACCTTTCTGCCATAAGCGTACATATGGAAACGTTCCATGCCGAAAACAATTGCTAGCAACTCCTTCTCAATTTGTGCATAGCGAATCTCCGTGTCAGAGAGAGCTCGACTTGTATATCCCCTTGTTTGTCTGGGCTGTACCTTGTGTTTGTATTGTGTGATACTGTGAACAGTTGCTGCTCCTGTGAAATCCAACGATTTAATTTGTTCTTTAGATTTGTTCTGCACAGTCTTACACATTTGTTTAAATCGAGGTTTTCTTCTCTTAAAAGTCTCCCACAAATTATTCAACCTTTGATCAAAGAATCACACAAGGTACTAAAATTGCATGTTCCAGCTAACACCCTAAGTTCTGTAATATACTGATCATATGTCTCAGATGAGTTTTGATTGCTTGTGAAAAACTTGTATCCTTCAAAGGTTTCCGACTTTTTGGGATTGCAGTTTGACTTAAATGCGGCACACATTTCATTCACAGGTCTCTCCCCCTTCATCAAACGTGAAGGTGTCATAAACTTAATTACCTTGTGATCCTATCAAATATTGGAAAAATTTCACTTGGTTTCGTTGTTTTTATCACCTGCCGTTAAATCAGGATACAGTTCAAATTATTCCCTCCACTTTTTGCATCTTTGTGGCAAATTTGGGGAATGAAAGTTAAGTGTTTTCGTCGGTTTCAAATTGACAGCCTGAGCCATTGACGCCACGCGGTTCAGTTGCTCTGCGTTTCGCATGTAGCAAGAAACGTAAATTAATTAGTTGTATCAGATGTCAATCACCAATTACACACGGGAGAGCCAGTTCCTTCACTTGAATACGTGAACAGTAACTTCTGACACCATGTTTCATACTTTGGCTGGCCTCAACTAAACCAACAACGTACTCTAATGTTCGGGAAAGCCATGAGTTTTTAATACTGGTCGGAAGCCACGTTTTCATTACACACCAAACAGTGACGGTATTGATTTTTGTGGGGGACAGAATGTAAAAAAAGACGAAAATAAATTTTATAAAAATCTAAATTTTTAAAAACATGTCAAAACGAGTTCACCGATTCAAACTGCTTTCCATCGGATCTCTACGCGTCGCTTTATTTTCCGTCGCTATATTTTTCGCTTTTTCACTCATTCTCTCTCGGTTTTTTAATGTCTCTTCTCTTCTTGTCGTCGAGACACTGTGGACTGAAATGCAATCTGAAAAAAACATAACCGTATATTTAACACAAATGCTTAATACAACACAACAACCCATCACATTATTCCCTGCGCTACGCAGGAACTGATGCACGTGCAGTTACAGTTTGTCTTTGTACATGAGTCAGCTTAAGCAGTATTCGCACAACCTCGGTTGCTTCCGTGAACTTAATTTGAGGCGTTTTATCAGGGAGTCTCAACAAAGGGAGAAGTCACTCCATTGGATTACTAATTGCAATGTTACTGTCAATTAGCAGTGCCTCGCCAGCAAGGCCGTCACGCGAAATGGCTGTCACGCGAAACAGCGAAATACGTGCACAAAACAGCAAAATGACGTACACGAAATACCGAAAAACTTGCAAAAAATACCGAAATGGCGAAAAACTTGCCCGAAATAGCGAAATGGCAAAATAGCAAAATGGCGAAATGGCGAAACAGCGCAATGGCGAAATAGCGAAATAGCGAAATAGTGAAATGGTGAAATAGCCAAATGGCGAAATAGCGAAACGGCGAAATGGCAAAATAGCGAAATAGTGAATCGGCGAACTAGCGTATTGGCGAAATGGCAAAATAGCAAAATAATGAAACGGCGAAATAGCGAAATGGCGAAATGCGCATGAGTCCAATAGAACGGCAACTAGATAAAACGATTACACATCAAAATGGTGGCACATGATTGGCGAAACGGTCACAATTATGTTTTGTATGTGTTCAGACAAAAATATGTCATGAAGTTAATGTTCTATGCCAGTTAACTCAACATGCGTATGAGGTAAATTTGCATAAATTATTTACTTAAAACAAGTAATAAGTAATTGTGAAGTAATTTATTTTTCTGAATGTACCGAAAATCACGTAATTTTGTAAAACCTCACTATGCCTATGAATTTGGCGTATAGAAGGCAGATAAATCTATTAACAGACAGGTACCTATGATGGCTCATTTGGGCCACATATGTGTACAGCCGTTTTAATGTTTTCACTCCAGGCGAAATAGCGAAATGGCGAAATAAGTGTCAGGCGAAATAGCGAAAAGTGGAGGCGAAATAGCGAAATGGCTGTCACGCGAAACAGCGAAATACGTTCACAAAACAGCAAAATGCCGTACAAGAAATACCGAAAAACTTGCACGAAATACCGAAATGGCGAAAAAATTGCCCGAAATAGCGAAATGGCAAAATGGCGAAATGGCGAAAAACTTGCACGAAATAGCGAAACAGCGAAATGGCGAAATAGCGAAATGGCGAAATAGCGAAACGGCAAAATAGCAAAATAGTGAAATAGTGAAATGGCGAAATAGCGAAACGGTGAAATGTCGAAATAGCGAAATGGCTAAATGCGCATGAGTGCAATAGAACGGCAACTAGTTGAAAAGATTACACGGTAAAATGGTGGCACATGATTGGCGAAACGGTCACAATCAAGTGTTATATATGTTCAGACAAAAATATGTCATGAAGTTAATGTTCTATGCCAGTTAACTCAACATGCGTATGAGGCTTATATTTAATTTATTCCTCTTAACAACTTACAGTGAACTCAACACCATTTTAAGTATTAGTAATTTTTGTTTCTGTTATGTTTTGAATGTTGAACAAGTTCGCGTGTACTTTCATGATACTAAAATTATCATCATTATATCTTTTTTATTCGTGTTTGTGAAATATGTGCATGAGTTTGTGAATTACTGATCGTTGCATACATGTATTGTAAGTTATTAGTCCCCCACAGGACACCGGAGGGGGGCTATAGGAATACGTTTTGTCCGCCCTTCCAGATTCTTGTCCGGCCCATATCTTCAAAACTACTTGTAACATTTACACGAAATTTGCTACACATGTTCATTATAGCATAGCAGTGTGTCATGCGAAAGAATTTTGCCGATCCAAAATATACTTTATGATTTTCGTGCAAAAAAACTTAGAATTTGAAGTATTTCAGTGAAAACGTCTTATCCTGCCCCTATCTTCCAAAGTATTTGTTACATTTACACTAAAGTTGCTACACGTGTTCACTATGGCCTAGCAAAGTGTCATGCAAAAGAATTTTTCCGATTGAAAAATATTTATTTGATTTTTAGGCAAAAACTTAGAATTTGAAGGAATTCTGTGAAAAAGTCTTGTCCTTGCATGTTAATTATGGCCTATCGAAGTGTCATGGGATAACATTTTCCAATCCAAGAAGTATATTTTTGATTTTTGGGCAAAAAGCTTAGAATTTGAAGGAATTGTATTATCAGTAGGCTGTTTCGGTAAGGAGAAGTGTCGAAACTGAACTTCCCAAGATAGTCCTCTGGTGCAGTGTTGATAGCCTTGGTTCAAATCTTGTTTTGTATCTTTCCAGGTTGTACACAGAAAGTCTGCGGTGCATGGTGACCAAAGGTCATTATTATGGTGACTCGTGTGGCATCCTTGATTATCACCAATCATATCATGGCTACCTTATTGCAGAGGTGCAGACAGGGGTTTCTTATGTTGAATGTGAAGGTAACACTGAAGGGGCTTTTGTATAGTCTGACTCCAAGTAACATTGTGTAATAAGATCCTGAATCAGAGCATGGACAATTTACCCTCGCGTTAGTCGTTGATATTCCTCTGTGCACATTTCTGACTTGGATGGTTTGCCTCGGTCATGGTCCTACATGTATCTCAAGGCACGGAAAGCTGACCCTCAATTTAGTTTATGATACGTCTCTCTGCTTATCCTGGCTCAGGTCCGAGAAGGGATTTTGAGAGGCCTGCAAACAAAAAATTGATACTATTCTGACCCGGCATGTAGCCTGTGTTTCTTTATGGTGTTTTTTAAACAATATATCCTCATAGACACATGGATGTTGTAGTCTTTGAGACATTGGATAACACAATGTTTAACCTGTGGGTCCTGTAGTACTGACAGGCAAGAGATAGCGCAATGTTTAACTTGTGGGTGCTATATTTTGTCAGGCATGAACTAACTCAGTGTTTAACTTCTGGGTGTTGTAGTCTGTCAGGCATGAGACTTGTGGGCACGGGATAAGAATGTATGCCTTGTGGGTGCTGTTGCGTGTAAGGCATGGCATGAGATAACACTGTTTAAAGTGTAGGTGCTGTCGTCTGTCAGGCATGGGATAACAAAGCTTATCTAGTTGGTGATGTTGTCTGTCAAGTAATGGATAACACAATTTAAGTGTGGATGGTGTTGTCTCTTAGGCATGGGATAACAATGTTTACCTTGTGGGTGCTGTTGCTTGTCAGGCATGGGATAACAAAGTTTATAACTCGCCCTTGGTGAGATCACTCGTTTGATAACAATTAGTTGGTTACACATATTGTTAAAAAACATCTCGTGCAGCTTGGACTACTTTTATTGCTGATCAGGTGATCACATAAGTCATGTGATGTACTCGTTTCAAAATGGCAACTGTCTAAACATTCTATGTTGTAACAGTGTGAGGGAACGTGGTTCCACTCACAATTTCTATAAAATTATCATACATTCACCAATATTCTAATAAGTAAATATTTCAAAACTGAACGTTTGAACTTTCAGACCCAACTGAGGTCACATTCCTTTGTAATCACGTGACCAAGTAACTGCGTTTGCTGTGTTTGGTGTTGACGGTTCTGAATTACTTCCAGTCTTATACACTGCTCATTAAAATTGTTACTGAAAAAGTTGTATCAGTTAACTGACTTCTCAAGCATTGGTCTCGTTTGTTGTCTTTTAATTCTGGCCTTTTTACAAATGTGTATTCATACGTGTGACCTAGAAACCATCAATGGCACTTCCGTAAACATGATGAGCTGATTCTGTTTTCTCACACATATGATGGGCGAGCATTAAATAAAATACAAAATTTGCTCCCGTGTGATACCATTTTTATTGAAACTCGTGAATGGTTTTGGTATCTGACTCGCTTTCACTCGTCAGATACCAAAACCATTTACGAGTTTCAATAAAAATGGTATCACACGTGAGCTCGTTTAGTATTCTATTTTTAACATGTTGGCGTTGTCGTCTGTCAAGCATGGGATAACAATGTTTACCTTCTGGGTGCTGTTGCTAGTCAGGCATAGGTTAACACAGTTTAACTTGTGGGCGTTGTTGTCTGTCACGCATGAGATAACAATGTTTACCTTGTGGGCGTTATCGTCTGTCATACATGGGATAACAATGTTTACCTTCTTGGTGCTGTTACTTGTCAGGCATGGGATAAAGTTTAACTGGTGTCTGTTGTCGTCTGTCAGGCATGGAATAACAATGTTTACCTCGGGGGTGCTGTTGCTTGTCAGACATGGCAGAACAAAGATTAACTTGTGGGTGCTGTTGTCGTCCGGGGGGGGGGGGGGGGGTGTTG
>JAUELE010253842.1:0-10716 GCA_031471655.1 Diodora aspera | reverse complement strand
CGCAGTCGTCTTCTCACTGTGTGGCCACTGACACGGTGACCAAACGCAGTTGCCGCCGATTCTGTGACTGTCAGGAACCGATTTCTCAAATGTAAGGTTCGCAGATAACGATTTTCTGCAGGGGTGGCATTGCGTGGTCTCCAGCTCCGAGGCCGGTCAGTTGTGTGACCAGTCCGGTTGTACCGTTGGACCAGTTGGCTCTCTCTCTCTCTACTGCAGCTAAACGTGGCATGATCTCACTGTGCTTTTTGTTCATGTGATTGTGTCTGTCACATACAGTCGAGTTTTATACAGATAGCTGCATGATGTTCCATGCAGCACCAAAACCATGGTTTCTTGGGGTTTTTTGTCCCCGCTCGTGCAACTGCGCTTGTATGGCCTTAGTTTTTGGAAATGCGCGTGCTGCGTTTGGATGATGTGTTTGCATCAAGTCACAAACAGTTGAAAACATTCGCTTTTTAGTTATTCGAAAACTTTATTCTGATTGTCAGTATATATGACGGTGCACTATGTCCTTATTCCCGACGTGTTTGGTATAGTATACATACAAAGAATCCTTTCAAAGATCTAAGGTCATATTTAGCCTCCATTACATAAATATAACGATCAATTATAATATTAAAGATCAGAGATATTTTATTTTTAGCAAATTAAAAGGACAATCTTGACGTGACGTAGTAGTGTTTTTATCAGTGGTTCCAAAAACCATGATCGCGACCCAAATGAGGGACATGAGGATGTTCTGAGGGTGGTTTCAAGTTGGATTCTCGGTCAAACTCGGTCTTTTCTTTTCAGACAACATCTTAAAGAATGATACATATACGTAAAATGATGCGCATATCATGAATAATACATAAAAGATATGACATGTGTGTCGGGTTTACAGCATCTTGTATAGCCTCATTTATTTTGGTACCCCTATGCCATAAATAGAACAAAATGCATTCCAAACTCTCCGAGAAAATAATAAAAATATTCTTAAACCTTCGGAAACGTCCCACTTGCGAATGAATGCATTCGTCTCATATTTGGAAAGCATTTGGAAATCGGCTGAACATTCTTCGTTAAACCCTCAGAGATAGGTTCGAAATGAGGCTGGCAATTTAAAAGTAGAACATTAATCCGTCTGCATCTGCCGAATGTAAGGGAATGTGGCGTTATTTAATTTGGCATGCATGTAAATGTATGATTTACAGTTTATGGTATTTGTTTCACACAGCGCACCAGACCTATTTCAGCGTTCGGGAACACGTATCCAACTTTATGTTTCCGCCCTGGGGTAGTCAAGCCCCCCAAAATATGCGCTCAAGGTTGCAGGCACAAATGACCAGGAAACACCGGTTTAGATTCACAATTTCAACAATATAATCCTATTAACCATCACTTTAACGGCGCCAGTACCACTTAATGTTTATTGGAAACCTGTGGTGTACACTTCTAAAGCAATTAATGTGGTATTCGGTTTACGTTTTTCATATTTGTGGAACAAATGCGTCGTTAATATTACATGAAAATTTGATGCTTTTTATCCTGTTTACAAGTATATTATACCACACGTTCGCGAACACCTTATTTGATTACTACTCCTAAGCACAACCCAGCATCCACTATCACATTAGCCTCCGTTTCATTACAACCATGATAACACAAGGTACTGACGTCAACATGTTGTTAGCGTCTGGAGTAAGGTCGGCTCGTGTTAAAACAGATTGTTGTCTTCCAGCGAATCTCAGTAGTAAGGCGTCCGTGGCTTTGTTGCACCGGTTCTTAAATGCAAACGTTACAAGTACATGTAGAACGTCCCAAGTTCTAAAAAGACCATTAAAACACTCTTACTTTTGTTTTTAATTGTTAAAGTTTTAATACGTCTAAAAAAAGGAGAATCTTATTGAAGATGCATTTTCAGATGCATGACATTTTCAGGTTCTCCAATTCAACAGAAGGTTTTCATTTGCTGAAATTTTATTGCTGCTATTCTGTTGTCACCATGTGTACTTCTGAGTGTACATAGAACGAGTCGACCTTTCAGAATACATCATTAGGTGATAAAATAGTCTACAATCTAATTAAGATATTGATTTCGTGGTTGTTTGGGTGTGTAGATCTTATAGATCTCACTAGAGTTCATGTATGGGGTTATCGGCGATTGGCCAATGACGCTGCAATGACAACCTTCAGTAGCGCAAACGCTTTCAGCAGCACAATCCTTTTCATCTTCACGGGTTCATATTTTTAAGCTTTCCCGTATTGATTTGTAGCTTAATTCTAATTATCTTGTTCTATACATATAGTTTCATTTAAGTGCGCTTTGTTACTTTAATGTTACTGCGACAGGACAAGACTTGCACTCAGGCATAGGACACGTAGAAATACTCTTTGATGCTGCTCTCTGCTAAACCTGCCTCAGGCAAAGCAAGGAGAGGACATTGGATTTTGTTCTACCCTTTCTTTAAATATATTTAAGAAATTGTATAGCTTTATGGTTTTAACACAAGTCTAGGACATGCTCTCTTGTGCGTTGTATCAGATATATACTGACGTGCAAAAGAAACGATACCTAATGATTCCAGTTATTTTACCTTACATCTTTATGCCATTGTTGATCAAAAGGATGCTTGGATTTCAATGAGTGTAATTGGATTGACATCATGTCATTGATTTAACTTCCTAATCTTGAAGGGAAATCTGTTCCAACGTGTGTGTTAATTTATTCAGTAGTGTCTCTAAATCTTGGTATCGTTTGTTTTGCACGTCAGTATATTTTAACCAAATTGACAGTTTGTAACAGCAACGCCTTCTCCTCGCCACAACTCAATTAAACACCAGCAATTCATGGTCTCAGTTGCTGTTGCGGTGGTGGTGGGGGAGGGGGAGGGGGGAAATGTTGACAGGCAGAGTATGCAGTTACCGCGTAGAAGATACTGATACAGATCATGTATATTAACACTGCACCCAACGGAATGAAACAAAAACCGCTAGTAAACAGGGCAATATTAATCAAATTTCGGATTCAAATTAGTGATTACGAAAAACATGTTTATTTGCTAGAATCAGACGCTGTAAACCTTTAAGTGTGTCCTTTTCCTCGTTTCGTAATACATGTACATCAGCCAGTTTGGAAATGCCCCAGGCTTTGAAAATATTACAGTACACTCGCAGTTAAATGAATATCAGAGCTAATATTGGAGATCCAAAACACTCTAAAGCATGCATTAAATTCAACACGACATACGCTATGCTTCATCTTAAAGGGACATGATCAAACATGCAGGTACGCCAATCTATGTTCAGAGCTTGTGTTTCCATTCATCTAGTGATATAATAGCGTGCTGTATTTTTTGCATTTTTTTTTACGCAAAGATTTGACACTAATTGAGGTGATAAAGAAAAGAGATTTTCCGTCGTCGTCTAGCGCTAAAATAGATTGCGCACGCATTGCATTTTGAGAAGGTAAGCAAATAGGAAACTGGTGACACGCCATAACGGTGACATGTGATTTTCAAAAGAGGCACCGTTTCCGCCAGCTCTTCTGTATGACCCATAGTTATCAGTGTCACCGTTTTCGCCAAAAGCTTTCACCGTTATCCCAAAAATCTTTCACCGTTATCGTCAAAATCTTTCACCGTTTTCGCCAAGTTTGGCGTGTCACCGTTTTGGCTTGTCATCGTTTTAGCTATAATCCATAAAACGATGACGTCACCAAAATGGGGCACATTTAAAGCTCATGTCTCGAATTTGAGTAAGTAAACTTTTTGGCGAATAAGATGTTGTTAACCGTCCATTGTTTTCATTAGGATTTCGCCGTTATTTAAATGATATATCCTTGTTGTACTCATGCCGATTTAAACGTGTTTTTAGTTTTTGTTCAGTATTGGAGATGCAACTTTGATAATGTCCCTTTAAGGAAATTCTATGGTACTTGTACGGTACTAAGCTGATGTTACTGTAATGATTACGTTGCTCTTACGCTAACGAATACAACAGTATGTTTGTATTAACTCACTGAAGACAACAATTTGGTCCCGGGTATTGGCACAACGTACATTCCACATATTTCTCAACTCCTTAGGGAGCGTACAGCTTTTATCATGGGTGATACAAATCGACCTTGTCAATGTGCTTAAGACGAAAGACAGGTGCAATGTATAAGCTCGTGACAGACGGGAGGAGCCGACGTAATGTACTGAATAATACATTGAACTATAAGACTCGAGTACATCCTTGCCCCGAGCTCCAGAAAGATATGTTAAGACCTACTGCAGACAAAGCCTAAGTCAGTCTGGGTGAAGTTGTGGAGGTAGAAGACGTGTAGAGGATTTAGAAGAGTAAATGTGAATACATCAGAAGCCGAGTATGTCCCTAGCCTTTGGTGAACACAATCATCTTCATGCCGGTTTTAGATATCGCGGGTGTGGTATTATACTGAAGGGAGACACCGGGAGACAGAAAGGACAGGGTTGGTATGAGCTAGAGTCCCAGGGGCCGTATTCACGAAAAATCTTAGTCAAAACTTAGTTTTTGACTTAAGTTTTCCAAAGTTGGTCTTAGCTAAAACAAAACTTAAGTTCCAATTCTAAAGTTGACTTAAGTCAAGACTCAGCTAAGCCCGAGTCGAAAACTTAAGTTTCCTTTCACAGAACGCTTGAACGTGGTAACTAAGGGAATTCCCAAGCACGAGCTTTCTTCTGTGGGAAATCCCCAGAAGCAGACGTAAACATTTGACGCGAGATCACCGCAGAATGGAAGGCGAAGCAAGCACCCAGATGCAGAGCGAAGGCAAAAAAAGAAAGCCTAATTGGACTAAAGATGAGGTGCTATGTCTTTCCGGGCTCGTGAGTGAACATAAGGTTCAACTGGAAGGGAAATTTGGTCCGGGAACCACCTTTCTGAAAAAGCAAGAGGCGTGGCAGGTATGCATAGATCGTAGGCCTATATCTATAGATAGATGTGTAGGCCTATAAACCCAGGGGCGGATACAGGATTTTGGAGGGGGTGGGGGAGATCCAACATGCAAAATGTTAGTCCCACCCGAGGCTCGAAGACTCTTTACAATGCCATTTTCCGTAATTGATTTTCCAGGGGGAGGGGGGGCGGACCCCCTGGGTCCTCCACTATATTTAAATCTATGTCTTGCGATGTCGATGTAGATCTAAGAACAAAATAGTAAATATTAGCGATAACGATGCTCAGCATATTATGTGTCCTTACATATTATAATATCATGTAGTCTACCCCTCAGATGAAAATGATTCTGTTTCGGTCAAGCTAATATTCTTCGTTTTTCAAAACGAAAGGCACGTTTACAAACTGTTTGAAGCGGTCCGCCTGGCTCTTAAAATTGGCAATAAATTTGTTAATCCTCAATTACTCATGATTAGATCTACGCCTTGAAATATGTGATTTATGAAACGTTTAACCCGTCTTTACCTGTAAATAAACCAGTCTTGCGTGGCCCTCCAATTTATGTATTTCCTTTGTGTCAAGGTCTGAAGGTGTAGATAACTCTAGTCTGACACGCGATTTTGTTTAATTAAAAGAAGTGCTCATAAAATTGTCATATAACTTTAATATCTAGAGATAATTATTTTCTTTTTTTCAGACAATTGCAGACACTTTGAACGCCAGCTTCCAAGGCACAAAGCGGAACAAGGACGAAGTGGGAAAAAAATGGAAAAATTTGAAATGCAAGGCTAAGAGAGAGTACAGTACTTTCAAAGGCCAAACAAATCAAACAGGTTACATATGTTGAATAATAATAATAATAAAAATAATAATAAAAATAATAATAATATTATTAATGGATGATGAGGCTAATAGGATACCTCACCCTCTTGTATTGCAAGTTTATGTATTATATCTGAGGTTGATTATATATGTATAATATTTTATTGTAGGTGGTGGTCCAGCTCCGCAGCCTATGAGTCCTGTCAGTGTGGCTGTCATTGATGTGCTGGGAGAAGACAATGTTAGCCTCACTGGCATAGAGGGAGGGATTGACTCCAGTATGCTCCATATGTGGGATCTTGAATCACCAAAACTCAGGTTTGCATGAAGAGTCAGATTAAATATGTATTTTGTTTCAAGTGGGCTTACACATGACTTTTGAAAACTTGAAAGCAAATTAAGTTCAATGAGCTAAATATGTTTTGAGAAAAAAGTAAAATAATTTAAAGTCCATGTGAAATTTATTTTATACAATAATTGTTGTACAAAAATGATTAATCTTTTATCATTATCATTTTTTTTACAGTGAATCTGCCCAGTTGGCTGTTGGTGTCATTGGCTGTCATGCAAGTGCATCATCCATGGAATCTCTGCAGATAGAAAAAATAACACTTGAAATTGAGTGTTTAAAATTAAGAAAGCAGTACCTGCAGAAAAAGCTAAATCAGTTGTAGTGAGAATAGGCCTACTAAAAATATTGTCCAAGAATAGTGTGTACACATATTTATTTATTTCTTCATCATGTGACAACAATTTGTAATTCTTGGGAATACCATTAAAGTAAACTTTAAAACATAAAACATATTTTATTTCTTTGGGTGAGTGATAGTTCAAAACTTGTACTCACAAGGGAAATGTGTTGCTGCAAACCAGTCCCTGTACCTCAGTGCATTTCTGTGATGCTGCTGGACAACAACCTGACCAGGACCTGCTGCCACAGCCAATACCTGCACGGGATTCCCATCAGGGCAAGGGATTGGTATTCTCCTGTCCTTGCAAATATTGTGCAATACTGCACAAGCCAAAATCACCTGTTGAAGTACATATATATGAATTATGGTGACAATTATTTGTATATACATGTGCATATTACTAGTATATACATGTACATTGTATATATACTATATGATATTATAATATGTCAATATCAGAAAAGTTACAAATCTAATAGTATATCCATTAAATTATCCGAAAACATGATCATTATCATGTCTTGTGGAAAAAAACTAGGCACAGTGAAAAATGAGCGATTTTGTGTGTAACATGCTGATCTCAGTGCAGTAATTTTAAGCAAAACTCTATAATTGTTGGATATTTTGCCTAGAAAAGCTAATATATTTTTACTGTGAATGCTCTTCTTCCAGGTTTAATTATTTACAAGACATTCAAGGGGAGGATCCAGGGGGGCGGGGGGGTCCACATGCAAAATGTCAGTCCCATCCAGGGTTCGAAGACTCTTTTTCTGTATTCAATTTTCAAAAGGGGGGACCCCCCCCCCCTGGATCCGCAAATGCATTTGATATGTGTGAACATAAATTATTTATAACAGATGTAGTTGTGGACGGGAAGGAGATTTGAAACTTTTCTGATAATGACTCATATGGTCACAGACAAATTATGTTGGCCAAAAAGGTATGTAAGTGGCATTTTTTGTGTTGTTCATTGAAGTAAGTGATAATGAAATGTATTTGCAAAATCAAATATTAAATTTACCTTGCATGCTTTCTGAGGTGAAAGCTTGATTTCTGTGTGCAGCACTGGGAACCTCCTTTTAAGCTGGCCAATGCCCCTCTCAACAGCACTCCTTGTCTTTTTGTGAGCTCTTAAAAATTCAAAGAAGGTAATCAAGGTATCATAATTTTAGGTTTATAATGACCAATAACCCAACATCTGCACATACATATTTATTTGTTTCCATGATTACCTCTCTTGAAATTAAAAATATTTTACATTTTAGACACTTAAACAAATCATTCAAATAATCATTAGAAATATTTTGAAACAGCCAAAGAAAGTCTAGTGTGGCACAAAAGTAACAAGGGAAATCACTCTGAATTACTCTGTGCTAATGTCAAGGTCAACTTACTGATTATAGCTGTTTTGAATCCTGTTTTGCGGTCTCAGATATGGTGTAAGTAGCCACGTTCGTGATGGATATCCACTGTCTCCCAGTAAATTACATCCAGCAGGTAGGTACCTTTGTTCGAATAGCTGGTGGAGACCACTGTTTGTTAATATCCTTGCATCGTGGGTAGATCCTGGCCACCTAGCCACGATGTCAATGATTCGATCATCACTGTCGAATGCAACTTGTGTATTTATACTGTGATACTGATGTCTATTTACGTATTCATTTTCATTTACAGTCGGTGCTTGAATTTGCACATGTGTTCCATCTATCAAACCGACCACCCCGGGGAAGTTTGCAATGCCGTGAAATCTGGTTTGGTGCCGCCTTATATCATACATGCGAGTGGGGATTTTAATGTGTCTTGCAATCACATCTTGCCTTGTCATTGCATTTAGGAACGACGATACAGCCCTTGACACCGAAGGTTGACTCATTCGCAAATCGTCCCCGTTACACAATTGGAACTTCCCTGTTGCCAAGTATCGTAACGCAGCGAGTACCTTACATTGCGCGCTTATGGCCTCGCTACGCCGTGTAGCAGGTGATAAGGCCTCCTCAACAAGTTGCACCACGTAATTAATCCCATCTTTGTCTAAACGGTACCGTCTGATGGTTTCTTCGTCGGTATAACTGTCCAAACATTTCCGAATTGTTAACAAAACACCTTGGTGCGCGGCCATCTTTAAAGACTTAAGTCTTGTTTTAAGGATTTAAGCCTACCTTACAGGTGACTTAAATTTTCGACTTAAAAGTGCCCTGACTTAAGTCTAGGACCTTTCGTGAATAGGACTTAAGTTTTCATCTAAAACTTAAGTCAAAATTTAAGGTTTTTTCAGTAACTTAAGTCGTATTTCAGACTTAAGTTCTTTCGTGAATACCGCCCCTGAACTGTTTGGTACGTAGGATAAAGTGGATGGTGCATGGTGTAGGGAATACTTGCCTGGTAGGAGATAGATGATGGCTGGTATGGGGTACTCGGATGTGATATGGTTGACATTCAGGATTGGGGTACAGGTAACCTCAAAACATGCTGGCTCGTTGGAAGAGCAAACTTACTTCTTCACTTGAATGTAAGTGAAGGTCATCCAAAATCGGTTGGCTTGGTTCCTCCTCTCCCCCTTCTTTATAAGTAAGTCGGACGAAAGAAGTAAAATCAAAATGATGCAGTAAAGTTTCTGGATTTCTGATTGGCAATTGCAGAAATTCCTCTTTGGTAATATTTCCTTGAGCTTGAATGTTTTCCCATATGGTTTTGGCTGTGGATGGTCCAATGCCATATACATGTACTTGTTGCAAATCCACCATTGAGCAGAAATTAATTTTTATTGGATCCATGATGATGGTATTAAAAAACAATAGGCACAGAGTTCTAGTACCTTTATTTTAACAATGACAACTGAAAGATTACAGTGCATAAAAATTGCTCACTTGTCACATGAATGAAAAATTCAAAGCTCCATATGAAAACACAGTCACTTCACGCGAAAATGAAATGTTCACAGCGCCACTATTGTTATAACCGAGTTTACGTTAGTTCGTTTAGATGCAGTTTCACTCACCTGGAAGGGATCGTCAGGTCTGAAAGTAGAAAATTCAGAAGTCCTTGCTCTGACAGTGGAGAAAGACGTCTGCTCGACGTAGGAATCACATGTTGACTGGATCTCGTATTCCGTTTCGCAGGGTTCCGGCTTCCGGTTCTGTAACTTAAAATCTGGGCAATTCTACTATAGTGTAAATACACTCTTCAAAACAAGTAGGGTATATATTTAAATTTCAAGGTAATATAACAAAACAATGATTTTGTTTTGGATACAAGATAACATGAATTGCTCTATCATAGAGCGCTAAAATGCAGCCAATGGTGCGCACGTGCAGCACGTGGAATAATCCTAAGCTGTTTCACTCCTTGTAGTCATATATTTCCACTTATTCTCTTTTATGGCAGTAATTTCCTTGATTTTTCCCTCGCTTGTTGGTGAGGGTTGCACCTCCGCCATTTTGCTGTTGGAGTAGTTGATTGGGGAGGCTGTGATTGGCCAATAGTTGATTGGGTTGGTTCACTTTACTCTCAAGGGAGGATGGGTTAGCCGGGAGGAACATAAGGGCCTGGAGTCCCAGACTTTGGTTCGAGGCCATAACATTATTTCGTTCTCTTCCTTGATAAAACTTTCAGTAACAGGGTAATTTTGTAGATTAGGATAGTGGGGAGGGGGAGAAGTACAGTCATGAAAGAACTATGATTTTAAACAGAGGATATTTGGTGTAAATGACTGGATTATTATAATTTTCTCTTCTTTGTGTTTTTTATTTATTTTTCATTTGTTGATTTTAGTACACTTGCGTCAGTCTTTTATTTGGGTCAAGGACAACTGTAGGCCAGCTACATAAAATCTGACTGGATGCGCACTGCTGGAGGGTAATCTAAGTCATTTAAAATTACACAACGCCCAGTTATATATAGCCAGCAGAATAGTGGGCTGTTAAGGATTACGTCAAGTTCAACAGCCTACTACAACGCGAAATCTGAGGGACAAACACATTCGAACATAACTTATGATCCGCAATAGCTGCTTTGCAAGTTACCTCTTTGCAAGTTGTGATCACCGCACGGCAATCGAACCCGAGTCGTCTGGATGGTAATCCGAGATGCTACCGCTTCGGCCACGCAGCTACTGAACGTGTGGGAGACAATTTAACTAGTCATTTACATGAGCCCCGTGGGGTTTCCAGGGAGTGACGTCGTATCACTTGGATAGAATAGGGCCTCAGAAACCCAATGCTTGTCGTATAAGGCGACTAAAATGGGGATCTTTTGCTTCCGTTCTTACTATCGATCCTGTGTTGTCCCTTTTCCTGATGTG
>JAUELE010253831.1:0-10717 GCA_031471655.1 Diodora aspera | reverse complement strand
TGTGTTCTCCCTTTTCCTGATGTGCCTCTTGCACATCACATTGGGCTATGGCTGAAATATTGCCCCCTGCAATGTAAAAATCCATTTCACTGACATCATCTTTGAACATTAGTTCAAATTTTCTGAGTTTTCCTACCTGACCTAGATGCACTACATTTCAGGTGTATTGCTGGGCATTACAAACGGTATAGCTACAATTCCAGGCTTCCTTGGACCCCAGGTGGTCGGGTTCATAACTGACGGAAATGTGAGTACATCTTAGCTGGTGAAACCTCTAGAAGCATTACATGCAGTTAAAGTATTGTAGATATATGGTATGCATGATTTAGAGAGCTGGTACATAGATGCCCTAAATAAACTGATTACTGTACAACAGTGGAAGAGTTAAATGTGTTATAGTATTCATGTACTTCTTGGTTGAAAAAGTGTACGTATTACGCATCAAGAAAAACATTTGAATGAATTTAAAGTAACATGTGCTGTGAGTTTACTTCGCACTGGATTGCGAATTTCAGCTGATATATTACAATGTAAGAGTCTTTGGGAGTAGCCTTTGATTGCTGTGCAGGTGTCTTTCATTCAGATCACATCCTGTTTAGTTTGTAGCTTATGTGAATTATGACCATATAAATATTAGCCTGGTTGCAGTCACCCACACACGCACTCACACCCACACACACTGGATATTTTTGGGGGGTACGAAGGTCACTGCCTCTACAAGTCCGCAGGTGCCTGTGTGCTAATGACTGCAACTGACCACTGCAATATTCTAAGAGGGTATTATGTCATTTTTGGTCATACCCAATTTGTCAGACACCCCAGTTTTCAGACAGTTCATTAAGCAAGCAATACATATACCTGTTTTGGCAATGAACTTGTCCATTGGGCTTGATCCATTCCCTCAGCTGTACCCGCTGAGTTGACTTTGTTGTTATTATTGGTAACGGTTGCTGTTTGCCACCTCATGAAAGCAGAATAAGTGAACAATCAGGTTCTGAGTAGACTAATAGTTAATCTATGAAATAAATAATTTTTTAAAACTTTTTTTTATTTTTTAAGAAACAGGCTTCTTTAGTCCACAATTTCATATTTCATGTGGTGTAATTAGCCAACCCATCCCTAGCAGGACAACAGAAAATTGTGAGAAATAGTATACAACGAATATGATATAAAGGTTATATCCTAACTCTGTCTGTCTTGGAGTGTTCCATTCTACAACCAAGGTAATACAGGGTTGTCGTAAAATCACTGAACCATTACTAACTGCTTAATGCGGGTGTCCGACAAATGGGATGTCTGACAAACAGGGTGACACATCATTTTCAAGGAGGGTGTGGGACAGTACAGTGGTTAGAGTGTCGGCCCAGTAATTGTGGGTTCAAATTCTCCACGGGTACCTCTGTTTCAGTCCACACACCACTGTGGCAACTTGACTGAAAGATAGCCAAAAGCAATGTTAAATACAAATCGCTCACTCACTCATTGTAGGAAACTGTATTTGAGGAACTTGATAGGTGACTCATATTCAAGCAACAAACGGAACAAAGTAAATCTGAGTTAGTTATTTTGTGTTCATACTTCAGCAAACCATAGAGGGCTGGCGACTCGTGTTTTACATAACAGCTGGAGTGTATGTGACAGGAGCTATTATATTCCTGCTATTGGCAAGCGGAAAGGAACAATCTTGGGCTTGCGTCAAAACATCTACAGAGAAGCCAGAGCCAGAGTCGCCCTGTATACAGGACTGAAACTCCCCCAGTTTGTGTCATAATCATCAGCATCTCTCCGTGTACGTTATCCTTTGTCAGGCTGTACTACTGGACAAAGTCACTGTAATTCAAAACTCTGTGCATCCAGCAATTGAAGATGAACCAAGATACAGTCATTGAGATCCAACATAATTTGTTTTATTTAGGATTAAATTTCCTCATTGTGATATTCAGGAAATGGTGGGTCTGTTCTTGGATATATAATTCCTACATAATTTTATTTGAAGAACTTGTATGATTTAAAATTAGAAGATTAGTTTTTGTATTTCAACTTAATCTGTTACATGGTCAATTTTGGACATAACAAATTTCCAAACCTGACCCATCTTGAGGCAATGTGAGTGAAAGATTGTGTTTGTCACCAGTGGCAGATTAAGTACCACCTAGGCCCCAAGGATGAGCACCAGGTCCCCTAGAGTCTCAAAGCTGTATCCTGACCTTGCCCGCCCCAACCCTTCTTTGAATAGGTATAAAAAAATACATGCCAAGAGAGTGGAACACCATCCAAATACATGCAATTAAACCTTTTTTGGGGTCTTGGGTCCTTCTGATGATTAACCTGCCACTGCTTGACACATAAAATATAGTGCAATATGTCATGTGCATACATTTACTGTATACTACAGATTCTGTGCTATCACTACCAGTGATCGAGCGACAGTCCTTCAAGTGCCAAATATTGTTAACATGTGCAGTTGGGATATTCTTTACATTCCCACAACCTAGGTTGTGTAAAACTTGTCAGTTGTATTACAATATTTCAGATATTTGTATTGTAAGTATTTTTCCAGATCACGAAATGAAATATATGTTGTTTTATAAATATATATAATTTCATATATGAAATAAATATAAATATTTATGGGTGAAATTTTGTTGAGATTTATTCACAGAAGAACTTTTGTATTAACCAGAGAAAACCGGATTTCCTGAACTGTTACATCTTGCTAAAGTATGTGGTTGTTCTTTCATGTAGCGTCCAGGGCCTGTATGCATGAGCTGGTAGTAGCGAACGTCGAAAATACGCGCCCACGCATCCAGTAGAGCTCAACGTATAATTACTTCGGACGTTGCCACCTACCTCAGCACTACGGGCTTACTACCAGCTCATGCATACGGACCCTGGTTGTATAACAACCCAATTAAAAGTTTTAGAAGGTTTTAGAAAGTTTATGGCATGTGTAAACCCTGTGTGACCTTTGGATACTCATAAATGGTCTTTAGCTTTGGGTTAGCTGATGGTGGCTGTCTTTTGTTCAGCCAAAGATCAAAGCCTTCACGATGTTAGCATGGCTGAAAAATTGCTATGAAGTTGGTAAACCCTGTGGTCCTTACTACCAGGTGTGAATGCTGTATTATCTATTTATGAAACCCACGATTACTTTGCGAAAAACTTCATCCCCCTAGTCCAAAATATTTGTAGCTAATATTCACAGTTAACACTTTGAGTATTTCCTCACATGGTCCTGTGCTTGAGTCTGATGCAGCCAAAAAGTGTGATGCAGTTTTTGAAAATTGAGTGCTTTTTTCAGGAGATGACTTTGGATGTTGTTCTGTTTTATCTTGCACCTTTGAAAATTTTAACACTGCAACCCGAAGAAAGAGTGGCATGGTGCTCCTTATAATGAATGGATTATAATGAGTTGATTAAATGGATACTTGTTACATTTTGCATGTACACTTCAGTGACCAGGGGCAGATCCAGGATTTGTTTGACAGAGGCAGGGGGGCAACATATTTCATGAAAGATAAACTCATCAAAAAAAGTAGGGGAACTTGGAATTTCAAGGTAAATAACATAACCACCTTCAATGGCACAATATCCATAGGATGCCCTGGCGAGCAACGATCCCTGACCTTTCGCCCATTGAAAATGTCTGGGACATCTTGGCCCGACTTGTGCGTCGACGTGAAAGGCCACCAGCCACGCTAGATGAATTTGTCCAGGCGTTGGTGAAAGAATGGGACAGACTGCATCAAATTACCATAGATAGGCTCATATGCACGCTGCCTCAACGAATCAATCAGTGTTTGGCCAATAACAGGGGCATTACGCACTATTGATGCAAACTTGCAATTTCCGTTTCTTCAAACCCATTCGTTCTTTCACGGACCATAACAGCAAGAGAAACGGTTTAGGTAATGAAATACCGGGGTAAATTGTTTACTCAATTCCTTCTTTGTAAAGATACAATTAGTTTGGGAGCAATTATAATTAGCATTAGTTTGTTATTGACCTTGAAATTCCAAGTTCCCATACTTTTTTTGAAGAGTATATAATTCTCTATGGGAGGCTGGGTCCACGGAAAATTGTGAAAAGTCAACATACGAAACAGTACAATCTCCATCCATTTAATATGCTTTCATAATATTTTGGCGGTTGATTTGGTGCTACCACAGTGAAAAATTTAAAAGGGTTAGCTGAAGAGAGGACACGTGCCTCCAGTGCCCCTGGAACCTGGCCCGGTGATTGACAGACTGACCGGAAACACAGCTGTCTGATGAAAGTCTTGGACAAGTCCGTTTCTGAGCTTATGTACACATCATCCAACTACTACCGGGAATCCTCGTATTTGAGCCCAGGACTTAATAACGAACATGATGCTTTTTCTTAAACACATCGAACATCGAACACTTACGAACTGCATAAATGTCAACGTCAGCACAACATTAAATGGCATGTTCGGTAAGAGATGTTACCAAAAAAACATATGCATGTTCTTAATTTAAGTCCATTGGCTAAAAAATGAAAACAAAATTTCGTTTTTAAGCACATGGGCTAAAACACGACGGAGCTTAAATATGAGAATTCCCGGTAAAGTTCTAATGTACTATTCAGAAAATAATGCATATTTCTTACCATTCAGAGACAATGAATTCAGAAGTTGCGTGTCGCATTGAGATTTCATAGTGCATACCAGGACCAGCTTGTGGCACAGTGTCAGGGGGTGCCACAAGAGAAACGTAATTATCTTTTCTTCGTAATGTGCACCCTCTTGGGCTCACTCGGGGTATTAGATTCTAATCTTGCCCAGGGCGTCATAATGGTTAGACCCGTTCCTTGTGTGTACAACACAAATCAGATTGCAAATGGGTACTCTTGTATATATCCTCACCATTAAGGCCACTACTTTCTTCTATTTAAATTTTACCTTTTCGTATAGAAAATTGAACAACAGAATGCAAAACAATGCTGCTCAGAGGTTTTATTGCGTTCGATACGGACTCAGTTATGCTCGACTCTGAGTTTCGTGGGGTGGCCATCAAAGCAGGTTGGGTGTCCATCACACTCCTTTATCTCGAAGTGGCTGGTCCCAGGATGGAAGAATACGGTCACTTTGTGGCTGTGACCAGAGTTGAAGGTGGTGGTGATGTTGGAGATGGAATGACCAGCACCAAGAGTCTCCATCTGGTTGAAGGATAAATACAGCTTGTGGGTGTGGTGACTGTGAGCTGCATTAGCCGAACCTACGAGAAAGTGGATGACAGGCTTGGCGCCTGCTAAAAGAGGCTGCTTTTGGTATACCAGAGGATTCTTTTCAAATGCACCTGAGTAGCTGTTGATACTCATTGCAACATCTTTCACAGCATCTAGTTCCTTCATGGCAGCCAGGCCCTCATAAGTAGCTTTAAAGATAGGAAACCTCGTTCTTACAGACCCTAGACCTGGAATATCTGGCGTGAACGTTCTGATACCAGAAGCCATGACTTGTCTGAGAGATCCTTGGCTGTCCAACACTCCTGCAATCCTTTGATTCTTGTCACTGAAATCATGTTTGCCAAAGAAGTCTTTGGGTGTTTGGTACCAGTGCTTGCTATTAGTTCCATTGTAGGCATGGTTCTGTATATGTCCTCCACCGCGTCCCCCGGCAGTTACAGTCTTGCCATCGACTGAAGCAGCATCACCTCTATACTGTATGTTGTATGGATTCCAAGCATGCAGTGGTGTCATATAGATAATTTCAAGAGGAATAGCGTAGGTATACCTTCGTGTGGGGGACACACACACGTCGTGGCGGATGGTACGATTCCAACGACAATCAGTGACTGACAAACTAGATACCTCACTCTTAAGAGTCTGTGCTACAAACAAACAGTTGTCAGCGAAGCCTCTATGTGTGTTCCTTACACCCATGGCGCCTTTGTCAAACACCTTATACCATCTGTGATACCTTCCTGTATTCAAGGCAGTATAGTTTTTGGCAAACCTGATGTCATAGACAGTTTCGCCAAGGACTGTTTCAGTAAGATCGGCTGCATATCCGTTTTTACCAGGGATTTCCCCCATCACATCATCAAGAAGATCAACAAAGAAGCTGTAGTGTCCCCGTTTACGCTGTAAGGTGAATCTCGCCGCAGGACTTCTACTGTACTCGTCAACTGTCTGGTTGTTGCTTATTCTAGCGCTCAGATCATCTCCGAGAATAAGGTTTTTGAGTGGCAAATCGTCTTTGAGAGGATGACAGGCAATTCGATAGTGCCAGCGTGCCAGTTCTATCTTCCTGGGTGCGACACTCATGATGTATTGGGGCAGATAGGCCAAGTCTTCTGTAGCGCTTTGCAAGCCGCTGTATCCTGAAAACCTGTAAAATGTCCAAATGAAAATAGATATGATCACATCTTTAGGTCGTACTACTTTGTTAAAAATATTGATGAATACAAGATTGAAGACAGAGTAGATGTGAAAAGGCTTATAGTGCCCACGGACAGCGCACAGCTTGCTAACGGTTTACTGGCGGCTATTTAGATTTCATTGAGTGATCCGTAACGCGAGGAAAGAAAGAATCCACTTAACAAGCTCTTGTTTGTATAAAGCAACTAGAATGGGACATTTCGCTTTCAGTTCCCTTTCCATTAATCAGGCCCGGCCAGAGCTGGTAATAAGCCCAGGCCAGATGTAATAGGTCAATAGCAGGAATTGTAAGCCCAAGTTTCAAATTACTGTTACACTGTTAGTAGTGATACTGTTTAGTAACAATATTGAGTCTTGTATGATGCTAAATATAGGCCTGTAAAGCTTGCCCAAAAGCATTATCACCCTGGTGTGATTTCAAGCAGCCTCCAGAAGGTTAACAACACTCCAGACTAGTACCCAGTTTCAGCTGGGTCCACTGAGGCAGTAACGAGTAAAGTCATTTACCCAAAGCGACATTGTGACGTAATTGTCACGTCATTGTCTGTGTAAGGCACGGCAAACCACCCAGGTAGTGCCAGGGTTCGAGAGACCAACTCGCCTCACATCCAGAGAAACCGCATGCTCGAATGCGTTCCATACAATCAACACCCCTCCCCCTCCAAACAAAAAAGCTCCAAAACACTACGTGTGCCTGTAGGCTCCCTTTAAAGTCGTAGACCAGGATTGAATAGCCAGACTATAGGCAGTCTTTCTTGCTTTAAAGTGTATGCACAATAGTCAGGATTGAGGAGTGACCACAAGTTAGTATCGTCTGTTCTATTGAGGTTGGATTTGGTGCCGAAAAGTATTCATTTATTTTGCCAAAACATATACTGTACTGTGTGGTCCCTCCTACGTAACATTCCAAATACAACAAGCAACATCCAACCTGATCTTTTGATGCATCTCCTCTTGTGACAAAGCATCGAAGCGGTGACCATCGACAGCGGCAGGTTCGTCAAGTTTGTCCATGTCTTTCATCCAGGCGCCTTCTAGGTAACACACCACAGGTTTAAAGTGGTCCTTGTATGGCCTGTGGGTCACGTTCTGGGTAGTCCAGGCCTTGAACCATTCCCGCATCTCCTTAATCTGATCCTGGACATTGGTCAGTCGTGTCACGGCCTTAGGGACAGAGGGGAATGGAATATCATCGACAGCGTTAAGCCGACCATCCTGGGACGGCATTTGGAGACTGTAGTCATTGTGACTGAAAGAAAAAAAGATTTTTTAATCGTCTTCATGCAAGTTGTAATCCAATTGATAATTAAAACTGAAGACAACAGTTTTAAAATTTAGAATTTTAGAATATTAATCATCATTGTGATCAATAGGTAATCATTTGTGCTCGGAAACTACGTTCAAATCAACTGTAACACCTCATATCACAAGTTTCTTGCAACATACCGTGTTCGGAAATCAAAGCCGTTGAGGACTGCGTCGAGTTCACCCATCCCAACCACTCGATAGTGATCAGGATGATCGTGGATGGCCCCGGCAGCTGGACCAGTAAAGCTCTGGCTGTCGTAGGGCTTTGATCCAATCTTTGTATACCGAAGCTGCTTGATACCGGTGTCGTAAGTGTTACGGTTGTGCTCGTTGACGTAGAGTTGCTGTAGCATGAGTTGTCTGGCAACTTGCTCCATCAACAGCTCGAGCTTATCCATCTTGTCATGGAGGATGTCTTCCAGAGTCTTTGGTTTGGGCGTAGTTGTTGTACGATGATGGTGTATGAATGCATCCGAGGACGCCAACAAAACACCAAAGGCCACCAGTATCCCTAAGGTGGTCTTTGCGGTCAACAGAAGGTATATAATATGAATACATGCTTTCAATAACGAAGAACATTTCTGTGAATACCCAATGCTTACGCCCCGGATAAGGTATATTCGAAACTGTGAATGTGGAGCTCTCATGTCCTGCTTCATTCAGCTGAACCAGTGATTAATGAGTTAAACCGTTGGTCCTTGTCCTTGTTAATCATCGATTATCTCACGTATAGGTTGAAAGCAAGAAGTGTCTCACAAAGTACATGATGACATGATGAATATTCTATTGATAGCAAAAGGTGAGCAAAGTTGTTCGAGCTGATACATTCAACATTTAGCATTTAATCAACAACTGTCTACTCGCATAGTTATGTTGGCATGTATTACAACTTGTCACTGAAACAGTGCCGGATCCAGCTAGTGCTAAGCATGTGGCATATGTTATAGAGGGACCCTAACCTTAAATTAATAACCCCAATTGAAAGTGATAATTGGCTAGGATCGCCTGCCTCTAACACCCAGTTGTTCATGTAAATTGAAGAAAGTATACTGTTACCGTAATAGAGTAAGTACAGAATCACTGAAGAGGCATTCATAGCCTGCGAGCATTTAGCCAGGGGCTCTTGAAAATGTGGGGTCCGTACTCCGTAGCATATGCTACTTTTGCTGCTATGTTCATCCGACTCTGCACTTTAATAATATACTCAGCCCTACTATTGAAGGATCGGTGTAATTGCCTACACATAATTGTCCAAAGACATAATCATGGGTAGACAAATAACTGAGTTTTACCAACAAATGTTTACTTTGCCATACGAAACGAGGAAATGATACAGTGATATACATGTAATAAGGCTACGTTTGTTCGTTGTATTTTATACTCATGGTACGTTCAGATGTTTTTTCACATTTCTAGTCAGTTTTAAAGTACCGAATTTTAGCATGTTTTGTTCTCAACGAGTCGCTGCAGAAAACGTCAATAATCAAGCATCGTGTAATTTCAATCATTACGGACTTTTCACTTACCTGCTGCGAAAACCATAGCTTTAAAAGTAAAGTGTTATGCCTATTCCAATGGGTGAGCCTTCAATAGTTGGGCTGAGTAGGCTATGCTTAGCGTAGGGTTACTGGGCATCGTTTTGGATTGTAGCGCAAATAATCAACGCATTTATTGCTAGAATTAAATAATAATAATAATAATAATTAAAAAAAATAATAATAACAACAATAATAATAATGTAAATTCTTGTTTAGCGCTAAATCAAGGCTTGTATAGCTTGCTCCAGGCGCTCGACATTATTACCCTGGTGTAACCCAAGCGGCCACTAAGCGTTAGAAGGTTAACGATACTCCTGATAGAGGCCCAGTGCCCAGTGCCCACATGCCCAAGGTGACACCACTGACATTACCAGCGTCTCAGTGCGATGCAGAGACGAACCCTTGAACGCCTGGAAGCTTTCAATGCCAGCCGATCCCCCATAAACTTAACTTCACAAAAAGTTAAGGACCACTGATTTATTTCTCAGTTATGAAATAAATACTGTTTCCATTAAATTATTTTTGGCCCTAAAAGGCCTCCACACCTTAGCTTCAACCAGACATTGTTTTAGAGAAGTGTGTTGCAATTGAACTTTGAAAGACCGTTTGTTGGAACTAGAAACGTTTCAAGCCAGAAGAAGGGTTGTTTTGTTTAAAGCTCAACAGGATTTACAAAGAAAGCCTTTTTTAATTGCTGCCTTTGTCTATTGTTTGACTTGTGGCACCATCAGCAGACAATATGCCTGGAAGAAGACATCTAACGACAGAAGAAATTGCTTGCGCAGTTGGTTTATTGGACAGTGGTTTGGGATTACATCGAGGTGGGTCGTTATGAATGAATGTTAGCCACAGCGCTATCAGCAGACTAAGTCAGAGGCATCATCAGACTGGATCTGTCCAAAAGAGATCAAACTCGGGCTGACCAAGGAAACCTACGACTCGTCAGGATAGCCGAATTTCTTTCATAGTCAAACGGAATACGGCAATAGTAATTTCAGAAATGTTACTGGGGTGCAGATTGCAAATCGAACTGTTAGAAACAGACTGTTACATCCGACTGACGTGCTCATAGACCAGCTGCGTGTCCACCTTTGACATCGGACTCGACGTCGAATCAACATTGGACTGAGATTGATCTGAGAAGCATTCTTTTCACAGATTCTGCCTTGATTATAATGACGGAAGAAGACGTGACTTGAGGTAAAAAGAAACCCCAATGTTTTGCCAACTGCAATGTCGTTCAACATGACAGGTTTGGGTGGTTCAATAATGGTTTGGGACATATCTTTAGGTCATTAGGAATGAGAGTCTGACTGCTCTGAGATATCGTGACGAAATTCTCACTCTATCGTCAGGCCATATCCATGTGCCATTATATTAATAATGATTTCGTTTTAAAGTTGGATACGTGTTCCCAAGCTCAAGATAGGGTCGGTGCGTTCTGTGCGAAATAAATCCCATAAACTATA
>JAUELE010253820.1:0-10717 GCA_031471655.1 Diodora aspera | reverse complement strand
CCTTCACTAATTGTTGGAACGCTATGAAACTTTTCACATGGGATGAGTAGTAGGTGTAGATGTGCCTTTTGCATCATTACTGTACCTGAATGAGTGACTTTGATTTAAATGGGCCTTTCAGCAATCTTTTTTAGCCATATAGCCAATTGTCATGTTGGTGTTGGGTCCTATCTCCAGGCTGGAAGAGGCAGGATTTAAACTCACAGCAGTCTGGCAGGTTATTGGCCCAACAGAATAACCATTGCACCATCTCACATCAGTTCTATTTGATATAATTACTGATATCCAACTATATGCACTGACTTGGATTAATCTAAGGCTATCTTTGATTTATACCTCGTGGGGTTCCCGGGGGTATCTCTCTAACACTAGGAAGTTTAGGACCCCAGTATCCTCATACTTGCTCTAAAGCCGTCTAAAATGAGGATCTTTTGCTTTCTCTTTCTTGCTATCGATCCTGTGTTGTCTCTTTTCCTGATGTGCCTCTTGCTGAAATATTGCCCCCTGCAATGTAAACATCCATTTCACTCACTCACTCTTTTCCCTCAGTGTGCACCTTGCCCATTACATTGGATATGGCTGAAATATTGCATTGACAACATAAAAGACCATCTCATTCAACTAGATAAAGTGTCATCCACTGACTGTTTTGTGCCAGATTTATTTCTCTTGATGAAATTCAGTATTCAGTATTTAAGGTGACAGTTTTAGATTAATCCACATACTGGTATATAAACAAATTACTGTGGAATTATAATATAGCTTTTACTGAAGGGTACGTATATTTGCAGTAATCTCATGCACTGAAATATTTTGCATCTTTTGCAATATTTTTTCAAACAGTAAAAATCCATTTTGTGTCTGGCGCTTATTATCTTAAGTCAAATAGCATGAAGATTATCTCAACAAGCTGTGTTATGCTGGGAGCCTAATTGTTTTGGACTGCTGAAGCTGTTGTGACCAGGCGTCCAGGCATGTAAATTATTTCTGTTTGCATCGCAAAGTTGCTTGAGTTCGTCATGGAACCAACAATAGAAAAAAAACAGTGTTGCGGCACTATGCTCGCCAGATTTATTTAGTTTTGTCGTGTGCACGGTGAAAACACAAGGCAGCAAATCTGAAGCACGAGTTGGTCTGGGTGATGCTTCTGTTGATCCGACTACAATCTGCTTGGCTCCTAGCTTGCTAAGGCTGATGTGAGGTGCTTCTACATTATTGCATGGTGTAAGAGATACATAGTTGCCATCTCCTAGTCCCACTGACAAGATGGTACAGACTTACGTTCACGAATCAGGCATTCACAAAAACCAGAAACTGCAGAACTGGAAATATGGTTTTGATGCACAGGTAAGACCAAAACCTTTTAAAACTCCTTAAACGTCATTATTTTAATTCTAAAGTAATGCTATCTTTTTAATCTTATGTTTACAATTAGTTTTGGTTTGATTTTAAATATTCTCATTATAATCCTGTCTATATTTTAAAAATCAAATTTCAAAAATATTTTTAAGCGATTTCTTTTAAATTATGTAATGTCATTGGTTTTTTCCTGAGCATGAGCGTGACATTCAAGGCTGTCTGGACAGTCTTTGCAGTACTTAAATAGAAACTGGCACATTAAAAGACAAAACCAAAGAACTGTATCCGTTGGTCAGTTGGTCATACAAATGTTCAATCAAACTCAAATATTAAAATGAGTGAAGACAGTTTCAGAATAACAAGTGTGTCAGTTTCTTCTATTCAGTTAACATTATTTTGAACAAATCAGTATGTACATCTTCCTTGTTGGGCATACTTATTGAAGTTGGTGTAGATAATAAATATTATGTTATTATGGATTACAACTTCTTGGTGTATTTACTCGCAATGTTTTGGTGTTGATCCTTACACCATCATCAGGCTTATGGTTACATTTGGAGGGAACAGCAATCGCCAAATTGCTCGTAAAATAATGTACCATTATTTGTCAATGTATGACAGTGTACAACAAAATATGTTGAGCTGAGCAAACACTTGAATGTTTAAAGAGATAAAAGCCCAGGGGAGTATGACAGAACACTATCAAGAGGACGCTTGGCTTCCTGGAGACAGGAAAATGTTACCAGATTACAGTTGTTTGAAACATTTATGCAGAGAACAGTTGTTCTTTTCACGAAATTTCAAAATCTAAAGGAAACATCCTTTAGGAATATAATTTATAATAACTGTAACTATTCACATGAATTTCCTAGTAGCTAGGCCATAAGGTGGCTTTTGACAAGAAATCTAGCTTCACCGGTTTTACTCTTCAACTCGACTGGTGAAAGTGGGTATATGGCTGAAAGATTGCCAAGTCCCACTACAAATCCAACCTGAGCCAACCTTTTGACAAGACTCTCACTTCAGTTGATGCTGATGTTGGTGAACAAGTATTGCTCCTTGAAGAATGCATCTGTTCACTGGCCTTACCTGAAACAGACCTTGTATGGCCACGAGTGAGTGATTTTGGATTTTACATGGTTTTTGGCAGTTTATCACCATGGTGTCACCAATGCCATATCGGCTCCAATCTCTGGGTTGAAAGAGAGGTACCCGGGTGGAACTTGAACCATGACTGTCAAGGCTGGCATTACATGGCCATGAGTCTATAGTAGCTGTGGTTTAGACTTGTTTGTTAAAATTCTGAAAACGAACCCTCGATATTATAAATTCCATACTAAATGACTTCATCATGAATAATCAAATAGCTAAGAACAACCTAAATGATCCATAGAAATAGAAATCTGTTAGGGAAAAAAAGTAATTGCACAAGTCCACAGAATTGATAGTTGTGGATCAAATCAGAGATTGCTGCAGGCACAGTAAATATTGATGTAAAAATAAAGAAAAATTAAGGTGCAAAATACATCACCCATAATATGTTGTATCGATCATCATCACAATATTGGATATATTGATTTATAAGAAACTGTTCGTTACAAATTGGGTTTTATTTCATGCACCCAATTTCTGACCCAGCTGAATAAGTCCTATAATAAGACGACGTCAACATTAACTCTTTCCCAGAGCTGGTGAGAACAGCGGAACAATAATTTCTATACAGTATTGTTGGATTGAACAACACCTACTTGGCTTGCTGTATCAGTTCACTCATAAACGTCATGGTTTATAAGGTATAGGATATGATGTCTGGATTACTGGTGTCAGCAGTGCAGGCTGTCAAGTACTGGCAGATTATTGCTTCAGATTAGAATTCAATTTGAACTTTACATGCCTTGGAATATGGATATTGAATTTGGAAATACATCATTTACATAGGGACTGCTTCATATGAATCTGGATAATACCATGTGTGAGAGCTGTTGTGATACGGTAGGTTGATCTAATGTTTGACAGATGTGAGTTATATGATTAACAGGTGATATATACAATGTATGACCCCCCTTAAATGAAGGTGTTTTAACCTTATTAGTATGTTGCCAAATAGATGAATAAGCCCAAAACACGGAGACCTTCTGTGATACAGAATGTTGATCTGATGTTTGAAGTTTTTGACAGGTGTGAGTTATATGATTAATAGGCGATATATACAATGTGTGACCCCCCTTAAATGAAGGTATTTTAACCTTATTGGTATATTCCCAAACACGGAGGCATATGGAGACCTGTGATATGGTAGGTTGATCTAATGGTTGAAGTCTTTGACAGGTGTGAGTTACATGATTAACAGGTAATATATACCTGTGTATGTCCCCTTAAATGAAGGCGTTTCAACCTTTTTAGCATTTTGCCAAATTACATGATTAAATCAAAAAGACTTAAGCATATGACAGCCTTTTTGGGGCCGTCTTTGGCAGATCTAATATGTCGGATGTATTGTAATTTTCACCAGCTTGTCAGAGAAGATATATCAGCTTCAAGGTATCAAGAGAGATATTAGTTAATTATACAATGTATATTTATTTAGGATAAAATTGCAGAAATATTCAGCAGATTCTTGTGTTTTTAGCTCAGAGTTTGAAGGTAGTCTGTGTGAGTTGGTTTACCTGTGGTACTCATGACTGACTTTTAGTAATAAATATTTGAAAACAGTATTTTCTTGAAGAAACCTTCATATGTGAAGAACTGTAGATTTGCTTTCACTTTTTCTTTGAGTGGAGTTCTCCAAGCTAGCTCAGTGTGAGGCTTCTAGAGAGTGACAAGATAACTCAGGAAGAATAGCCAATAATGCTAATCACATCAGACAGTTGAAAAAGGGATCTGTTCTTTTACTGATACCTGTTTTTAAGCAGACTTCTCTCTGAACGATGGTGCACTGGTTAGTGGGTTGGCCCAGGTATCTGCCAGCCTTAGCGGCTGTGGTTAGAGTCCCACCCAGGCACCTCTCTTTTAGCCTGGAGAGACAGGAGACCCGACTCGATGTGATGTTGGTGAGTCCATGGTGTTGTGGCTGAACGATTGCCAAAAACCACATAAAACCCATCGATTAAATGTACTTGTATGTCATGTGACTGCAAAATAAATAAATTATAATAATCTTTCTGTGACACACACTTACCAGTATTATTTGTATGGAGTGAGTTTCCTGTTCAACATGACACTGTATTGTCAAGGTTTGTTTTAAACTTTGTATCTGGAGCGGCATTCACATAAGCAGATAATGCTTGTTTGCCAATCCAAATTTCACTTTGTTGAAATAAAATATGTTTAAACTCCATAAAACCCAAAATCACTCACTCACTATATTTTTTAAATTATCCCTACATAAAACACTCTATAGTAAGACAACTAAAATATGACTTGGTCCTTATGCCAGTGTATATTTTCTTATCATGAAGCTAAGGATGGACACTAAAATAATGTTTTTACTGTCTGATATAATTTACATGGTATAAATTTAAAATCTTATGTGATAAGGCTATGTGACAGCTGCATGAAACATTCATTTCTAATATAAACATATTGAACGTGTGACACATGACATCTATGTCAATAGATGGATTGCACTGTATAAGTGACTAGTAACTTAACTCAATATATTATAAACAGCCATAACACCTCACGTTTAAGGTGAATAACCACTTAGCAGTTCTCCACAGCTGCCAGCTATGTTTTAACTGCCTTTAAGTCTTGTGCCCTGAATCTGTTTCATCGTAATGATTCTGGGATACTTTATATAGGACCTACAATTTCACAATGACACTTCTGAATGATTTGAAAGTATCTCTTTAAGTTACATTTAGAAGCGTTTCATTAAATGTTATAATTCCTTATTGATTTTGCTTCTGTTAATTGTTGACACGGTTAAAAGTCAGCTTATTTTACGTCGCCTTTTGCCCCCATTATGGACACGCAATTTTACAATGCAGTTTCTAACGTTTTTACAGGTTGAGAAAGATATTTCAGGGTCAGGTTGGATTCCTATGAAGAAATTCTGTTAACTATTTCTGTTTTGCTCATGAAATTGAGGTGTCATGGCATTGTTTTGGACTTAATAAAACTTAATGAGAGCATGATGAGAAATAGTGTTGAACGTGATCAATTTCTAAACTGCTGTAGTATTAATGAGCAAGCTAGAATTTGGTGAGGGAGTTTGAATAATGTTCCAACATTGTACTACTTGAGTGGCAATAACACAACAAGATTTTTTTTCAGTAATGTTTTCTAATATTAATAGCATACATCAGTTTATGACACATTATGCACTTAATTGTAAAATAAATTATATATTTACATTAAACAATTAACAAGATTGTACATGTTTTCGGTTTCAAAAGAAAGGTAACGGGTCTGATGTGTCTTGTGTCATTAAACTGTATTTTAGAAGAGATCCTTTAGGACACGATGCCATTAAGTTGTATGTTCCAGAGATCCTCTTGGATACGGTGCCAAGGGCTCTTAAGAGCAAGAGCTGAACTAATAAAAGAAGAAAAGTGTTCTGCACTTACGTGTTATTTTCTTCTGTATTGAGTTATAGCTTTATGTATGTATTTGCCTGGGATGCAAAAAGTATGCAGGCTAGAATAAAAATATTGACAAGTACCTATAGAACAACAAATTTATATATTTAAATCTTTTATACATGAGGTGAACAAGTGTATGTGTTTATTTTTTTAGCTTTGGCTTTAATACTTAAAGGCATAGGCAAATCCAGGATTTTGGAGGGGGGTGCAGGCTGAAAAAAAATCCCTAGTTAATGCGGTTTTACATAAAACTTGGCTGATCCTCATTGGATCTGCCTATGTTAAAGGTCTATCATTGAAATGCTGAATAATGAAACATGGTTTTAATACAGGATTAAAACAAAGATTTATATGAAATTTTAAGCTTTTGAAATGCTTGACATATTTTACAATTCTATCGTTCAAATATCATTGTCGCACATGAGATAATATTGATTGATGTGTACTTGGCATAATTCAATATATTGTAATAAAGTTGCCTCCAGTGGTGAAATATTTTGCGCATCATAAATTTCACACTTTTATGTGCCGGTAATGTGTCCTAGGGTTATGGATCAGCTGACACTGACATTCAAATTGTGTACAAGGTGAAACAGTATCAGAAACATTGCATGTTCTCGGATGTCCTTTTGACATTTATTTTTAACACTGAAGAGTATCTTGTTGTGAACAATTTTTTAAAAACTTTTCCTTTTGTTTGTGAATCTCATACATGATCGACACAAAGATGGGGCAAGGTTTGGCCAGAAAACTATAAGGATTGGCAAAGTTTTTTTAAAGCAGCTTTTTTTTTTGGTGAAGATTAAATTTTCTAGCCTAGTTTGTCAGGGTAGTAGTTGTTAACTTTAAGGGTTGTCGATTTAAATCCTCCTTGGGGTGAGCTGATTTCAAACTAATTTTTGTTCAACTTGGAGAAGGGGGTGCTAATTTCATGGGGATATAACTGAAATATCACCATAAATAAATAAAACCGTAAATAATGTTAAAGAATGAACCATTGAATCTATTGATGTCCAAAGTGTATGATGTACAACAGCGGTGTTAAACACCATTTCACTCGCTCACCCAAAGTATATGACACACTGAACGGCAGTTTTACATATATTTCATGATTTTCAAACACAATATATTTAATTTTGTTTACAAGATGACAATCCCATTTTCTATTTGTTAGAGCCAGATCTTGATTCATTGGTGTGAAAGAGCATTAGGAATTAATTATTTATGTTATTTTGATTAGAGGTGATATCCGTGAATAATAAAGTGAATTAATTAGGGTGGGGACTGGTTACCTTGTCTGGGTCGTGGACACTTGATTAATCTGAATGGCCTGGAGATTTGTCTTCAATAATACACAACATATCTTTTGCATGGACTCGTCCTCCCTGCTGCATACTTGTACAACTGACAGTGTGCTCTTAAAGGTACACCAAATGCAAAATCGAGTTGATTTTGAATGAAAGAACTTGATGTAAAAATACAAATGTCAAAACTTTTGAGAAAATTTTGCTGCATATTCACCGAGATATCCACTGTTAAAGTCACTAAAAACACTGAATTTCCTACAAGGTCAATTAACCGGTACAATATACCTTTGCAAGAAGCTAACCAACAGGATATGACCTTATGGCAATACTTTCCTGCTCTCACTTAGATTGTAGTATTATCATTGATTTATCAGTTTCACCACTTCAAAATCATCCAGCTTCTCACTGACAATACAGGCTTTCCTTCTGCACTCAACTGGCAAAAGTGGGCATATAGCTGAAAGATTGCAAAGTCCAACCAACCAACCAGTCATGAGAATGTAAAACATTAAACTCGATGTATCAACAGCACTGTCAGTTGCATATTTGCTCAAAATTCAGGCACTCTTTTCGACATGCTCCTTTTTCCATCCCTTCAATGATTTCCATACTTTTCAGTTCGCTGTAGTGTACAAAAACAAATGTGACAGACTACATTATCACCATGTTGCTGTTAGGAAAATACAGTTTCATATTTCTTCATTTATCCTGTCAAACGGGAAGCAAAGCGGCTCATCGCATCAACCAACTTTCTTCCTGAAAAGAATCATTAATTCAAGGTAGTTGCGTGCAGTAGTGGACTGAACAATCATCTCATGTTAGCTCGAATTACGCTGGCTAAAATGCAATGTCAGATAATCAATGGCCTTTTGGTGGATTGTTCACTTCAAGAAACAGATGATTAGGGATTTACAGTTCATAATAATATTGAATACGGTTATAGTTTTATTTTTAGATAACCCTGGTGGGACATTACTGTAATAACATATTTTGAGTAGGCCACAGACAAAGAAAGATTTAGAGTTGAAAATAATAATAAACGCTATTATAATTTTATTTTTAGATAGACCTGGTGGGACATTAAAAACGTTTAATTAATTTCAAATTAAACATAGATATTTCAAGTATATTTCAAATAGGTATTTAGAATCAATCATTTTTAACCCTGGTGGTACATTAATAACATATTTTTAGTGGGCCACAGACAAATAATAATACTAAATGCTATTATAATTTTATTTTTAGATAACCCTGGTGGGACATTAAAAACATATTTCATTAATTTTAAATTAAACATAGATATTTCAAGTATAAGTAAATAGGTATTCAGAAATAATCATGTATCATGTAGATGATAAGCAATGTTGGAGAGTGTATTTGTACAGAGCTGTGATTTGCATCTCGGTTACAATTACTGATCATTGATTTTGTTCTTTCCCTATCAGATTAAAACAGGTACCCCGCAAACAATGGTGTACATGGGGCGGTGGGTGTCATTTCCTGTATCGATTCTATCATGGATTGATGTATGTAGTTCAAGACCAATAAAAACGTGACGGCAATCAAACTGTAGCAAACTGAACCTGTCAGACAGGTTTCTCTAATCTTGAGCATAGAGTAGCCAGAAATATGTATTTTGAGCCTCGGATTCAGCTTGCTATTCATGGGCATTGTTTATGGGCATAGTGAGCTGTTGGCATTCTTACGTATTATTGTCTAAGGAACATTAAATTGTGGCATGATCAGTTGTTGGCATTATTTTGTATCATTAGCTATTACCTTTTGGGCTATCATCAGATGTTACCCTCTGTGAGCATCATCAGATGGCGCCCTTTGTGAGCATCATTGGAAGTTGCCATCTGTGAGCATTATCAGATGTTACCCTCTGTGAGCATCATCAGAAGTTACCCTCTGTGAGCATCATCGGATGTTACCCTCTGTGAACATCAGCAAATGTTGCCTTCTGTGAACATCATCAAATGTTACTTTTAAGAAGATCATCAGGTGTTACCTTTTTAGGGGCATCATTTACTTTTTAGGACATCATTAACGGTCTTGGACTTCATCAGTTGTTGTCTACTTTTGGCATCATCAGTTGTTGCATACTTTTGGCATCATCAGACGTTGCATACTTTTGGCATCATCAGACGTTGCCTACTTTTGGCATCATCAGTTGTCTGCTTTTGGCATCATCAGATGTTACCTTCTTTGGGCATCATCAGTTGTTGCCTTATTTGGGCAGTATCACTTGTTACCTTCTGTTGGCATCATCAGATGTTACCTTCTTTTAGCATCATCAGTTGGGAAGAACATCAGGTATATTTGAGTACCATCAAGTTTTGACTTTTTGGGCATCATCAGTTGTTGCCATCTATGAGTGGTTATCATAATCAGTTGTGTCTCTGCTGGCAGTCTTGAAGGATGGGTGAATAAACATTGAATGATGTTTATGTTTTATCATTACCATTAGTAATGCTGATATTTCGTGATAACAATGAACTACATAATCCCAGCAGTAGTATAAAAACTTGTGCCCCAAATACACCCTGTGGACCCAACTGATAACTGGTGTTGATTTTCTGTGTCCCCGGCTGTTGTATATTTCACTGATCTTGTCTTAGGATTGATCAGGTGTATCTCCCAGTCTTACCTTTTGCCCAGGTGTAGATTACAGGTGATTCTTTGCATGGGAACATGTGACATGATCTGTACACCGGGTTCATGGTCAGTTGAGATATCAGGAATATGCTGATCATGGAGTTTTAATAAGTCACCACATGTGAAGGATCCTCCTCTATGCCTGGAATCTGGAGTAATCAGGTAATCTGAAGAACAGGTTCCAGTTTCAATCAGATGTTGGGATTCCAAACCAGAACTCCTGACTGATAATACTAGGTTTTGAATAGTTGTTGATTACTTGAATTCCTTGAATGACCCATAATAGTGCATGGGCATACTGTGATAACTTTGGTTCAGGTTGACCTGCCAAACTTCACATAAATCTTTAATTACCCTTGATTCCAAGCAAGTATGTCATATAAATTACATGAATTTTCCACAAGTTTTTTTGTAGTTAACACATTAAAAGAGTTGTTCAAACCCCCAGACTTACTGTCTGTCTAATATCCAAGGTCATCTTGGATAAGAAAATGGCAATCCAGTGTTGGGTGCTGTCAAAATTGATGCCCTGAAATAACACTATCATACTTATAGGGTGTTGTGGGCCTTTGCTCTTTCTGTATGTTGTATTGTGATTTATTGTTCCTGGTAATATATGGGTTAATACTAATGATAACAATAATGAAGTTACTAATAGCACAGCAAATCCATGAGTCATGCCTGCTCAAAGTCGGCTACATTAAATTTTCTTAAAGCCATTTCCAGCTGCAAAGGGATAGCCCAACACCAGACATACAGCTCAGGGTCTCCTGTCAACTCCTTAATTAACACTTGAAGGTCACATAATAT
>JAUELE010253809.1:0-10717 GCA_031471655.1 Diodora aspera | reverse complement strand
TGCTTGTCACATGCGTTGCTCGTCACCCGCGTTGCACGTGACCTCCGGTTCTCGTGACCTGCGTTGCTCCTGACCTGGGCTGCTCGTGCCCTTCGTTGCTTGTGACCTGGGCTGCTCGTGACCTACGCTACTCTTAACCTGGGTGGCTCGTGACCTGTCTTGCTCGTTACTTGCGTTGCACGTAATCTGCTTTGCTCATGACCTGTTTTGCTCGTGACCTGCGTTGCACGTAACCTGCGTTGTTCGTGACCTGCGTTGCACGTAACCTGCGTTGCTCGTAACCTGCGTTGCTCATGACCTGCGTTGCTCGTCACCCGCGTTGCACGTGACATGCGTTGCTCGTGACCTGCGTTGCTCGTCACCTGCGTTGCTCGTCACCTGCGTTGCTCGTCACCCGCGTTGCTCGTCACCCGCGTTGCACGTGACCTGCGTTGCTCGTCACCCGCGTTGCTCATGACCTGTGTTGTTCGTGACCTGGTTGCTCATGACCTTCGTTGCACGTAACCTGCTTTGCTCGTAACCTGCGTCGTTCGTAACCTGCATTCTCATGACCTGCGTTGCTTGTCACATGCGTTGCTCGTCACCCGCGTTGCACGTGACCTCCGGTTCTCGTGACCTGCGTTGCTCCTGACCTGCGTTGCTCGCAACCAGCGTTGCTCGTAACCTGCGTTGCTCGTAACCTGCGTTACTCGTGGCCTGCGTTGCTCGTAACTTGAGTTGCTCGTTACCTGCGTTGCTCGTAACTTGAGTTGCTCGTTACCTGCGTTGCTCGTAACCAGCTCACCTTGGTGATGTTTTGACTTTCCCCAGGTAATGTAGAAGACAGGTTCGTTCATCTGAGAAGAAAACCTGCTCTGTTTTCTTTTTTTCGACTGATGTATCGTAGATCCGACCATGAACTTGAATATCTTTTGACACCGAACAAGTACTGTTGGCCGTTTCATTAGAAACAGAACAGTTCAGTTATATTGTTCGAATTGTAATTATCAGAACAATAAAAACTCATAATCTCATGTTTCACTTCCTCATTGGTGTTACACAATGTCATGTGAATGAAGGCCGTACACGGATTTCTAATGAATATCCCATAAACATATAATAACCTGAAATGTATTTGAGTTTATTTTCGATTGCACTGATACATAGTTTTGAAAACCTTTCGATGAAACATTGATCGATGAATTCTCCTCATGTTTTTACTTCATTACAACTCAGCTTAGTTATATATACCAATGTTCAATTTCAAGATTGAAGACGTTCTAAAAGTACATCCGCCTAAGCACTAAAATGGATGACAATATTCCCATCACATATTATCTACTTTTGTTATATTACCCTGTTGTATCATTGTTGAGTGTGATAAGACCCGACTGCCGTCCCCAAGGGAGTTCTGCCTTACAGATTCTATTTAGATAACAGCAATAGACGTCCTACCTTGCTACGAGAGGACTAACAGAGAGTTCAACCTCATTGATGTGGAGTTCCAGACGTCTTGAAGTGTTTACAAAACATAATAAAACAATGCGTGATGAAATATTTATTTTTATATAAAATTCATTTATGTTGGAAAATCGTTCAATAATGGATAGACTTCTTGTTTTACATATCTACCACCATAGCCATGTGTTTGTTAAAAAATATCCGTTTTACTTCAAAGGCGTTAGTTCAGTCAAGCAGAATGAACATGTTCCTTATAATACATTAAAGTTTAACTATATTAAAATATAAAATACGATTGGTAATTGCCGAGACTTCTTTTTGATATGTTAATTACTTACTCATTTATACGATGTCCGCATGTCCTTGAGCTGCACACAATGTAATAACTTATATGTGTCACAGAACATTTTATTTATCTGAATGTCGTCTTGCAAAAAAGTTTTATATTTGATCAGCACTTCGTTTTGAATTTCTTTATCCAGTAGCCACACGTTTAGAATCATTCGTGATCACAGGGAACGTTGAAATGTCAGTGTGACTTTAAATGTGTAAGTTCAGTCACTACCAGGTACAGCGGAAACGGTGTCACAGAGAGTGTGTATGTGTGTGTGGAGGGGTCTAGGAGTAGCAGGAAGTTGATGTCACCACTCATCAGGTATCACAATGCCAATAAGATCCGAAAAGAAAAAAGAAACGTTTTTGACCTCAAAAAGTGGGAGTCAGCGTTCACCCCGCGAAAAGTGGGAGTGGGGGAACAGGCTCGAATTCCCCCCCCCCCCCCTAACCCATTACTAGCCCAAGGTCCGACCCTTTCGTTTTATGCCATTTATAAATACCCTCTTCATCATAGCACCTTCAGTAGCATATTACGACATTGGATGGAATATTCTGAAAATCCTATTCTACTTAGCTTACGCAAATATGTACACAGGTAATTAGATCACCAGGTGTTGCCAGAGCGCTTATCTTCATACGATAGAGGGGTATGTATATGGCAAGCAACATGTCTTCTACCTGTTATTCACAGCCCACCGAGAACAGTTCAGTGTATATGATTATTTCCGTTTCACGATTGTGTCAAACATATGGCGTCAATGTTGTTTTAATGAATGTCAATCAATAGAAAATGGCAGGTGGTGAACAATTAAATACACGACATAGTTTTATGATATTGCGGTACAGCGGTACAGCGGTACAGCGTACATTTGTTACATGACTCGTTATACTTTTAGAAAGTCTTCGATCCACAGATTGAACAGATTTGTGTGTAGACTACTTAATGCAAAACGAAATGCTATTAATTCGTATTTATAAGGCGTCTGGCTCTATACAGTACGCTCAACGCACTGAGCACATTCTATATTATTAACCCAGCCATTTGAACAATGTGCAATCCACCACATCCCTCCACTCCGCAGTGAGTATACGACAAAAGTTGCGTGTTAAAGCTGTCAGGTGGTTAACATCTACTACGTGGAAAGGAGACTGAACTACAGTATGGGATTCGAGACCCTGGTCCGTATGCATGAGAAGGAAGTAGGCATCTACTTCGGAAGTAACTGACTACTTCGAAAGTAACTGGCTACTTCGGAAGTAACTGGCTACTTCGGAAGTAACTGACTACTTCGGAAGTAACTGGCTACTTCGGAAGTAACTGACTACTTCGAAAGTAACTGGCTACTTCGGAAGTAACTGACTACTTCGAAAGTAACTGGCTACTTCGGAAGTAACGGTGCTACTTCGGTATGCATGAGACCGAAGTAGCGCTAGCTTCGGAAGTAGCGCCGTAGTCGATCCACAGTGACTCGCCGGACTACTTCGGAAGTAACGCTTACTCTCGAAGTACTTTACTTCCTTCTCATGCATACGGGCCCAGGAGTATATGAACCAAGCCGCGTCGTGTCAGAGGGTTAACAACACCTTACCATCTCTCTCCGACCACCAACCCAGATGGTGAGTGAGGATATTCTGAGCAAAGCCCCATCAACGATGACACCACTGTTATTGTCAGTGTCTTAGTGTGAGACAGGCGAATCCTTGAACCTGAAGACCTTAGAGTTTTTTTCAATTCGAACCGGTCACCCATCCAACTAGTATCCGGGCTCGACGCTGCTTGTTTTCTCAAGCTAGTGACCTACATGCATTCTACGACACCTACTCACCTCACACATAAATACAGCATAATTGTTTGATACAGTGAAACGATATTTTAAGCAGTCTTACCAAGGGCCGGTTTTAGGGATCGCGGGGCCAATTGGAGGCTACTTTGACGGGGCCCAATTGGAGGCTACTTTGACGGGGCCCAATAAGAGGCTATAAAATGTGTGTTGGTTGGATGGATTTATAGTGGGACTCTTTCAGCCATATTCTCACTTTCGCCGTTCAGTGCGGCCCGCGTCACAAGTGGGGGTTTTAAGAAGGTAAAGGACTGCCCCTAGTAAGAACAAAAGAAGAAAGATTACCTTAGCGCGGGGCCCGATTTGGAACAATCGGTCCAGTCTGCTTAAAACCGGCGCTTGTCTTAACTTACACAATTCTTGTTTGTTGCACTGAAATATCTAAGGACAAAAAAAGTCAAAATGGGACACTTTCCAATGAAAGCAACTAATTTAAAACTATGTTTGTGACGTTATAAAGTAATGAAACTAACAATATACTGAAGGAAAACAACAAAGCATCACTGAAAATCATATCAAATATCCTTTATCATCAGGGCCCTAATTACAATTATAATACACATAAATTAAACAGTCATTAGTATATCAATAAACAGCATGACTACCTTCGAGCATTGTTTGGATCACACATTACCATTGTTATGATACAACACATGATCCCTTATTTTTCCCCAAACCAGTATATTATCGGCTCAGAGAACGTATCAATGTGCCACGATATTAGTTACTTATTTTGTCATTGTCATTGATGTTATTCATTTAAACTTTCAATATTGAAGACGTGCAGGACAGAAATCGTGGCCATGTTATGTGAGTGGTTTGAACTTGTTGCGGTTTCATCAATTCTTCCCATGAGATGTCTTTTGAGATAACGTTATTTAAGATACTGATATATATTGATAAAATTGGTTGTTTCATTTATATTACCCTTACTCATTAGGTTAGTGCTTTGAGTTCCGTCCACTGGTTCAAACAATTGAAAAGGTGGTTCTGATGAATCTCAAACACGCGGTATTTTTCATGCAGGTTCATATTTCCAAATCCGTCTCAAGTTACTCTGTATCCAACTTCCGGTGCACGGAGAGCTGAATATCACCCGGACACCGCCCATGTCCATGTGAATACCAAGCACGGAAGTATAAAGGACAAACTGAACCCGAAGAATCACTCTACATCATACTGCCTATTCAACAGAGATTCTGTGCATGAGCAAATGATTGGAAACAGTTAACCTTTCCAAATCCATATTTTCTTTAGTTACCAATCTGTAAAATGAATCCCTGTTACACAATATACTACAGACATTCACACATTTCATTTAGTGTAACTGAGCAGTTAAGACACTCCTAAATGATACGCCATGTCTTATCGCAGAAGTAATGGCTGACAACTGTTTACACAAAGAAAATCATATAAACATTTCGTTTGGGGCAAGTTTATCGCGGTGAGCATAAAGCGTATCTAAAATACAATTCATATTTCAGTCATTCCTAAAGGTCATGCCTGTTTTTTCTTACCACGTTGATGATCAGTTATAACACATACCCCATATAAATATGGAATACTAAACGAGCTCCCATTTTTATTGAAACGAGTGAATGGTTTTGGTATCTGACGAGCGAAAGTACAATATCAAGAAACGTCAGGCCAATAACAAACCTTACTTTATTGATGCTACATGTAAATAAACTTTCACATTTGAAGTCAGACTGACAATTTGAGGTTCCTTATGATCACTATTATAATAATTGCTGCTGCGTAAAGAAATTTAAAATAAAACGTCGATCTAACATAAAACTTTGAGCGATTTTTCAAGACACTATTCCGATAAATAATTGTTCTGTGATGCATACATCAAAGTAAGTAAAATACCAAGAACAGTTTCGCCAGTTTAACATCATAATTTATATCTCAACATTTTTAAAGTCGAATTTTACAGTTGGATACGTGATCAAATTCAAGTTTTACTTTTAAAAATAACATCGACAACGATAATTATGCGTTTAAATATGTAAACATGTCGATTGATGTCCCAAATAAATAATATGTTTGTCACTGTTCATGTCTTTCACATATTAGTTTGGACGTTTTCCCTTGGGGGGGGGGGGGAACATTCGGAAATGCTGGAACGATGTTCAAGACGGTACGGCACCACGCTAAAATAGGCCACACAATTTAGATCTACGTCAAAGAATGGATCTTGTCAACCGTGTCTTCTACGGTTTGGTAAGTTTTCCCCACAAACGAATACAAAACAAATTATCAAACACAGCACTTGTATAAAGGTTGGTCTAGTTTGTGCTGCTGTTTTAAAATTGGCAACGTTTTCACGCGAATCTTGAAACTTTCCGAAACTGAGATTGTGCAATGCGACTGAAAAAACGATTACATTTTCAGAGGAACACCTGCTACAATCTGAAATACTACAATGCTTCAACTAAATGTATGAAGCACCGATAGGACATGTCGATCACTGTGTTCTATTTACCACTATCAGATGATACTCAAAAACATTGGAATACAGCGAAGAGATGAGCCAGATTATTCAAAAGTAGAAAGTACATCCGTCTCTGTTGGCCGTAACAAATAGAATACGGCTAATTTACAATTTATGTTATTTATTTAACAAAATATGCATCAAACATATTTCGTACTTGGGAACACGTCTCCATCTTGAATGTGTTATATTTATCCTGCGTGTTTGAACTAATGCATTTGAAGTCAAACTGACATTTCAACGTTCCTTATCATCACCACTGCAATAATGGATACAACCACGTGAACGATTTTCCAACATGACACTCATGTAAATCCATTTAATTTTTTTTTAAATATTCTATCCCGAATTATCTTATTATGTTTTGTAAAACCTTCAAGACATCTGGAACTCTACATCAATCAGGTAGAACTCTCTGTTAGTCCTCTCGTAGCACGTCTATTGCTGTTATATAAATAGAATCTGTGAGGCAGGACTGTCTTGGGCGCGGCTGTCGAGTCGTATCATATTGACCAATGATACAACAGGGTAATATAAAATACAAAAAGTAGATAATTTGTAATGGCAGTATTGTTGTCATTCATCCATTTCAGTGTATGGCTGGAAGTCTTCAATATTCAAATTGAACAATGCTATGCAAAACCATATTGAAGTGTCACGAATTACAAACCTGAAAACAATTCGTCGATCAATGTTTCATCGAAATGTTCAATGCAATATTTTAGTGTCACTGAAACGTTAGTCATATTTTCAGGTCATTGCCTATTTTATGGGATATATTAACTGGAAATCTATGAAGGTAAATAGGTCCTTCATTCACGTGGCGTTGTGTAACACCACTGTTGATTTACATGACTATGCACCTGCTTGACTATTCCGTGTAGGTAATCCTTCAGTAGGGTGTCACTCCATTGTGATGTTGTCAAACAAACATCGATGAAATAAGTCCTCTATAAATAATTGAACGTTGTGTCCGATAATGCTATATTCTTTTGTGACCATTCCAATCAAGTTTGTAAAGCGTGTTCAAATATGATATGTAGCGGTTCACCTTTTGACATCATATCTTTTATTAATAATCTAATTTTTAGGAATGTGGTTATATTCTTCATTCGTGAATATACCATTTGGAGAAGGAGTGAAACATGAGATTATGAGACATTTTTCTGATAACAGTTCGAACATTTCGAAGTGTGTTCAGACGAAAACACGAACTCATTTATTTAGATTTTTACAACATTCAAATGTCAACCAGAATGCTGTGAGTGGCAAAAGAGAATGCAAAATAATGAAAGTACATTGAATATACGTCATAAACATACAGGGAATCTGAGTGACTTTGCTCGTAAATTGTCTCAGTTCTTCCAGCTGAAAAGGGGTACCTGGTCGGAAAGTGATGGTAATGTGAACGTTAACCTTCTGGCGCTATAACTGGCAACTTTGGTTGTATATTCCCAGGGAAGTTGAAAATTGTTGTTGATTGTCTATTTTTCCAGTGACAGGGGTGATTATAATCTAGTGCTTTGAGCAGGCATTCGTGTACGGGCCTAACCGGTACAAATACCTACAATTATTAATAATTACTATTATTAACTTTATATAATATAGTCTTTTGTAAACTGAACCGCATCTTAGTCTATGATACTCCTCTCTGATTAGGTCTGCTTCAGAACGACTAGGAAAGGACGGTGTTTCTAAAGGAGTAATATTTTCCTCCCACTCGGGTTATTATTTTGTAATACCGTGTTCACACACATGTTAACTCCTGGTGTCGCAGCAGGATTTGCTCCACACACACTTGGAAGTGGAGTCGCTCTTCAACTAATCCGGAATAACTACTCCATCCCCATATGTAGTTTCGCACCCAGGGTGGCTACGGTGTAAAATGAGACAATCTACTCCGGATGTCGCTCCCCGACTGTGTGTGAATCCAATTATTCCCGACATAGATGAGAGCGACATCCTAAGTAGATGTACAGTGTGAACTCAAAGTGGTGTCGCTCCAGAGTAGTTGCTTCGGGTGCGAGTTTGTGCGTGCTTTAAGTATAGTGTTAATAAAGATGACGCAAAATAAGTAGACAACTATTTCTCATTGAGTAGTTCAACATTACGGGATTAAACTACTACTACTACTACTACTACACTACACTCACTACATTACACTACACTACACTACACTACACTACACTACTCTACACTACACTACACTACTACTACCACTACTACTACACTACACTACACTACACTACACTAAACTACACTACTACTACCACTACTACTACTACACTACACTACTACTACCACTACTACTACTACACTACACTACTACTACCACTACTACTACTACTACACTACTACTACTACACTACACTACTACTACTACTACTACTACACTACACTACCCACTACTACTACTACACTACACTACTACTACCACTACTACTACTACACTACACTACTACTACACTACACTACTACTACTACACTACACTACTACTACACTACACTACACTACACTACTACTACACTACACTACATTACATGAGCTGCAAGTCTGGGTTGAAAGAGAGGTATCCTGGTAGGATTCAAACCACAAGCCTGGCAAGTTACTGGGCTGACATGACTATCCTGCAGACATTTGTTGAGCTGAATTAGAACTACTCGAAAAGCTGGGAGGATGGGGGTTAAAAATGTGTTAATGATCCAAAGTTCACTCCTTTGTTGCACATTTTTACGAAAAAGTTTCAGAATCCATCTTCCCCTCCACCCCTCGAAGAAATTCCCAGATTCGTTCCTGTACCCAAGTGAGATTCAAACCCACAAGCATTGGACAACTGAGCTACCCCTTGTACCCACTACCCAGATAAGATTCAAACCCGTGCATGTCGGATTACTTTATCAGTACGCTCACTGGTCCACGGTCCCGTGTCAGTACCAAAACAAATGCTAACACAATATAACATATTCACTTAAAACTGTACAAACTACCACAAAAACAAATAAATTCCAGTTTAAATTTATTTTTATCAACAATATCACTGAAATTCTAATTAAGTTTCATTCAATTTTAAGTAATTAATTAACCAATCTTATTTACTTACACACAAAAAACATAAAAATTACCATAAAAAGATACCACCTTTAATTTCAGTTAAAAACAAAATCTAAGGGTTTCTAATAAATTTTTAATTTTATTTAATTAAATAAATAACAATTATCAATAATAAACAACCATATAAGAACTACCAAAAATAAGATTCCACCTTTAAATTTCTGTTCATCAATTTCAGTAATAAAGTAAATCTTTCATGTCCAATAATTTTGAATTTCAATCAATTAAATAAATACTTATTTCCAACAATAAAGAACCATATAAGAATTATCATAGATAAGACAGGACCTTTAAATTCCAGATCATCTATAGCTAGTTCATTGACCACTGGAAGATGCACAGTATTTCATCAATGTTAAGGCTTGGTATGACAACTCACCTCTTTAAAAATCAAACTGTATGAAAACATCAGTATTTTCTCAATTCAGAAGGCACCGTAATCGGCATTAAACCGATAGCAACTAGAAATAGAAAACCAAGCCAATCTTACCCAACATGGTGTCAATTCTATCCCATTCATGTGTTTTTCTTGGTTATCGACGCCATCAGAAATAGGACTAAGAATCGAGCGTGCGTTAACCCCGTTAGCTTGCAACAGAAGGTTGGTCATATTGATCTGAGGACTCGTCAATGGACAAGGATACTGTCTGTTTCAAACTTGGCCACATCCACTTCATTCACACATCCCTATAATACAGAATTAGAACTTGTCCATTTTTTATAGACGTTCGTAAAAACCCTAAGTCCTAATCAGTCTCGGTTTATTAAATGTAAATTACTATATATATCGGTAATGTGTCACCCTCTTGATCCATGCTGCGACTTAGTCTGTTGATGGCAGGCTAATTAAAGGGTATCAGTAGGAAACAGGGCATTATAGTATCAACACAGTCACAGGGACTTCATGAAAGTCTAGATTTTTTAGAGTTTTATCGTTTAATACATATTAGCAAAAATTTGTCACAAATGATAAGGCCAGATTTATTTAATTACAGGTACAGTGAAATCCAGATAAGTAAAACAATTTCTATGGTCCTGGCGTGTTCCTTCTTTATTTATCATTATTTGCATACAGATAAGTAAAATCGGTTAGGTAAAAAATCTGGATAACTAAAATGATTTACAAGGTCCCTTCAATCAATTAAGTGAGTCAATGCCATCGGATAAGTAAAATACACAAATGATCATCCCAATTAACACTAACTGATTCAACACAATATCCAGCTCACAGTGTTTTCACTATGTTTGTTTGTATTGTAATTAATCGTAAAGACTAAGTGCTGTCCAATGTGTCCCTGTGCAAACTGATGGGGACAAACCTTTGAACAAACCCGGTAATTTCATGTTTTTCTCGGCGCAGCCGACATTGTTTTCCTTTTTGACCTATTTATTCTCCCCTACACTGTTAAAAATTAACTCGTCCGAATATACACCGATTTCTGTCTCGTACACAGATGACCAAAACATAGTATGCGTAACGATAGCGGCAGT
>JAUELE010253798.1:0-10717 GCA_031471655.1 Diodora aspera | reverse complement strand
GTTTTCAACAAGGGCAAAAGTCAATAATTGGTGAATCATCAACACACACGAATCTACTTGTTAGAAGACTCCACAATGAGGTATGCAGCAACGAAGCTACATTTCGACTTCCTCCTTCCAAGTGCCAGACGGTGGGAGTGCTCGTTTGATTTTTGTACAAAAACCTGGAGCACTTGGATCATGATTTCTCTTCAGTGTCAGTAGCTTCATCGTCCTTGACAGCATCTGACTCACTTCTGCTGTCAGTAGGCTGTGGATTATCCTCCTCCTCCACAGGTTGAGGAGTTTCCTCCACGACCGATTCACTTGCTTCCTTCTTACTCACGGATTCCTTCTTACTCACGGATTCCTTCTTACTCACGGATTCCTTCTTACTCACGGATTCCTTCTTACTCACTGACTTACTCTTTTTCACAGGTTCAGAATCGATCTCATCACTCTTTTTGTCTTTATTATCAATCTTCATGACTTTATCTTTCAGAGTATCTACAATCTTGTTCAGTTTAGATGAACCTTGTATTTTGGTCTTAAAATGTTTGACTAAAGCTGCTGGTGACTTTTGTTTGGACTCGGAACCTATTTTTAATGACTTGTTTGATTTGCTTCTCACAGACAAATCAGTCGCTTGTTCCTGACCGTCTCTGGCCCTGTCACGACCCTTTTGATGACTAGAGCTCTTTCTCATCGACATGTCTTTAGGTTGACTGCTATGCGAGGATTTCTTCTTGACCGAGAGGTCCTCTGCTTTGTCCTGATCATCCTCCGCAGCTTTTGCCTCTTCCTCGGACTCGGACTCCATGCGCCCATTCACAGAGCTGGACGCCTGCTGACTCATTCCAGCAAAAGATGTTGGTATGCCTGACGGAAGAGTGAAGTTTCGCAGGCTCTGGGCCGCGAACATTGGGTTATACATAAGAGGGTTGTAATAAAACGCTGATGGAAATGATGGATGTGGAATTGATGCCGCTGATGACAGCGCTTTTGAATCGCTCTTTCGATGTTCCTGGCCACCCTCCTTTTCTGAATCTTTGTCCTTGCTCTCTGTTTCTGCTTTGCCCAAGGCAGATGGTATTGGCATCCCAGGCAAACCAAAGCCGGCTAGTCCAAGCATCGCTGGGTTTGCGAGTCCAAGATTAGGTAATGCACCAAAAGGCAGTTTTGGGTAGTTTCCAAGGAGACCAGCTCCAGGGAAGGCTGACATTGCAGCCATGGACATTCCAGGATAGCCCAGTTCTCCACCGAGAAATGAGGGATGCAACATGTCCCGCGGTTTCCGGCCTCGCCCGCTTGGTTTCAGTAGTCGAGAGTCCATGCTTTTTGGAACCACGGCCTGTGGAAAAACAAAATATAATGCATCAGTGGAGTTTTCGTAGTTGCATTTCAAACATTTAAATGTATGGCAATGCCTAATGCAACCCCTCATGTGCAAAATGTTCACCAATCAGACATCCCGAGGAGCAAGTGAGTGCAATGGATTTTTACATTGCAGGGGGCAATATTTCAGCCATAACACAATGTGATGTGAAAGGTGCACATCGAGGGAAAAGACGGTTCATAAAAGGGATCGATAGAAAAGTGAAAGCAAAAGATCCCCATTTTAGTCGTCTAGTACGACAAGCATTGGGTTACAGGGGCCCTATTCTATCTTGGTGACACCAAGTCACTCCCCGGAAGTGAAACGGGGTTAGTAAGAAAGAGAAAGCAAAAGATCCTAATTTTAGATGGCTCTTACGGCAATCATGAGGATACCAGTGTCCTATTCTTTCAGGTGTTAGAGCGACACCCCTGGGGTGAGTGATTTGATGTTTTGGGCAATCTTTCAGCCACATCACCACGATCGGGGCCCCTGTCTCTCTGGACTGAAAGGTGCCAGGGTGTGACTTGAACCACAATTGCCACTGGGCTGACGTGCTAACCACTGCGCCATCCTAAACACCTGACACCAATACGGAGGAAAATGTGTTTGGTTTGTACTTTTTTTTAATCTCTTTCGGCAATATTTCAGTCATATCGCCACAATTTGAGGGTCCCATACTTTCTAAGCAACATCATGTCACTCCCAAGAAGCCTAACAGCATAAGTGAATGAGCAACAGGCTAACAGAGACAAAGCATGCTTCATTTGGTCTCTTCTTTCAGTCTATTCTGTCTTGAACAAAGCTGGCTGGCTTCAAACCAAGGCCGATTGAGATAACCTGGTAACCTGGGCAAGACTAAATTGAACTGAACTGAACTGAGATGATTCTATTCATTGCAAGGGCAATATTTCCACAATACGATGTGCAAGGTCATTCTCGACATCCAGGGCATATGATTCCACCAACAGCTCCCTCATAAGCCCTGGATTCCCTCTGATGTTGAATGATAGTCTCAAGGTCGTTGTCTTGACCAAAGCTTGCGTCTCTCATAACACTTGATGAAGTAAAGACATTATGTGCTTACTTATCAAGTTACTTATCAAGTTACTTCCCTTGTTCATTCCTCTTGTGCAATTAACTGTGACATTTCATTGGTTGTCTATATTTAGCAGATTTGGATTTTCCATACACACAAAACGACCATCGTGAATAGGAGTACATCCAGGGCATGACTGAACCATCGGTGGCGTTATAAATACCCTGGATTTCGAGGGCCTTTTGTGACAAGCATTTAATTACCGAGGCCCTATTCTTTCTGAATTACGTTACACCACTCCCCAGAAGCCCCACAGTGTGCCAGATTCAAACCTACAACTATCACTAACCTTCCCACTTTGCTATCCCACACTCCAAGAAAATAAATAAAATGAAACTATGCATACTTTGGACCGAACAAGCTCACTCCACTTGGCTTCAACGTCATAAGCTGGATTCTGCTCCAACCACTCGGCAAGATGCTTCAAGGGTGGAGCTTTAGCACCAGTTATCTGGAGAAAAACGAGAGGAACACACACTATAGCATCGTTTAGAAGCAGTAGCTTTAAAGACAAAATGTTTTGCATGTTGTGAGCGAGTGAGAGACTCCGGATTAACGTGACTTTCAGTAATTTTTCAACCATATCGTCATAGTGGTTCCAGGGGGCTCCAATCTCCGGACAACACGACAGCGACCCGGGCGGGATTCAAAATCGGAACATTTCGATTGTGAGTCCAGTGGGGTAACCACTGCGCCCTTTTCATGTTTGTAAGTTCATATTTGTCAAGCAGTAAGACATGATTCTTTCAAATAAATCCAGATCACAACACAGCATTTACAAGCTGAACTGAAAACATGGCATATTTAGCGACCTGAACCGCATGATAGTACATAAGCATGATACAGTAGAAAATGTGCAACATGCAACGATAGCAGTGGAAGAAGCAAAATTAAATTCAAATTCCCAAAACTTGAAATACCTTGTATGAAAATGTATCCCAAATACTGACCAGACTTATTTACGTCTCAACAATATTTCATACAGTCGGTGAATACATAACAGAACTCCAAAACAATCTGTGTTTATTACAGTCAGCCAGCAAAGAGGATGCAAGTCCAATTTCAATAATTTTTCACACTTGATTTTATCAGTCCATGAAACAGACGAATCCTTTTGTCTTTAAATCTTATTTATACAATAATGTTTTAATATATATATATCTATGTAAAGCACAAACAAATGAGCTTCCAGTTGAAGGAAATGAGTACAGGACAGTTCACCATCAACAGTGGGCAAGCTAATCTCTCATGATCACGATGACTTAAATCTTGTAACCATATGTCACTGACAAGAGGCCAGCTGTTTAATGGAAATCAATGTTAGTGATACACTGTTTAACACCCATGGAAGTCGGTAAAGAGAGACAATCTATTGTTAGTGGTTACAGATATAATAGAATTTCATACTCTGGCTTCATGCAGATTAGATTCATTAGATGCAAGGAAAACCTCAGGTTGATTTCTGGCTAGAATATCGAAATGGTTTCCATTTTCTCTCTGGCATAAAACCATAAAGTCATGCTCATTTCAGTTTCCAGCTGAACGAATCACGAAGCAACAGCAACAACAACAACAATTAAAATATATGAGCATGTTTCATCATGTTTCTTAGTGGGTGTCCGCAATGTTGACAATTTCCCAAGAGTTCGCTCCCCTTGTCTCACCTTTTTTCCAGTTTCACGATCTACCACTGATACATTCTCCTCCCCTGTGAGACTTTCTACATCCAAAGTTCGGGGATCTACGCGAGGTCGTCTCCCCCTGCCCCGTGGCCTATCAAAGTGCTCCTGAAATGCGTGACAATGCAAACAGCAAACGATAGCAACAAAACCACAACATCATTGTTTCCATGCAGCAGTTTTCCCTGGCATGAAGTCAGGAAGAAAAATCAAAATATCACTATATCAATCCGAAAAAAAAACAACCCTGAGAGTGGCAATTTCCTAAAGCTGCATGGTAACACTGCACCAATAATCACAACGATTGTAAGAAAAGTAGAATTTTACAATCACCAACAACATCAAAACCACAAGTTGTACTAATCAATACAAAGTTGTTTACAAGGTAAAAATTGAAAAGGTCATTCATACGGAAACATCAAAAATACAAGTAACCATTAGGCTGCTGAGAGTATTTTGTTTCAAATGTGAAAATGGTAATACATTCTCCATTCATCTGTATTTACTTTTTTCATCACAAAATAGTCTTCACTTGCTCCTCACTAAACTTTAATAGTCAAACAAGTCCAAGATCAGACATGCATGGACGAAATGTACGAGGAACCTGCCTCACAACATTCCAGCAAACTTACAATTTGAATGTTAAATAATCTCGCTCAATTCGCTGGAAAACATACCAATTCAACCAATTACTGATACAGGGCAAAATCCCCAAACTGGCAAGTCCCACCCAGCTCAACCACATGATTTAGAGAAAATTTATAAATCTATTGAACATATGCGAGGACAGGGGACACTCTTTGAAAACCATAAATCGCATGTAAGAGGAAAAGTAAGTTTTCTGGCTGCTGGTAGGAATCTGGTTCAAATTTCATCACAACAGGAGAACGCGAGATGCAAGAACACCAAATTTGTTAATAAACACAATCTTTTTCAATAATTTCTTGCAATTAGATGAAATTAAAACTTTATCATATGAAAGTCCAAACCATCACAGTTCACATTTTTGGAATTATTGAAATAGAGAAATTCTTGAAAAGAAAGACAATAGAGGAAACATTCTGAAAATAGAGAACTTGGAAGACATCTAGGAGGCCTGCTGTTGAATTGGTTTATATTTTTCAGTTTCAAATTAAAGAAAAATTCCAGAAATATTAATAAACTGACTACAGTAGTAAAGAAGTTATTGGGTACACAGAGTTATTATTGGCGGCGAGCATGCAGTAAATGAAGCATCACAATACAGGTCAGTGGTCTACAGTAAGCCTCAAGTAGAAGCCTATATTATGACTAGGTATGGTAGGCAAGAATAGAAAACAAACCATGGGTGACATGTGGTGAGTTATCTCCCCTGGCTCCTCTTCATCAAGGGTAAACTCGGACTGGTCAATGATATAGTTTGGATGCCGCATGAGCCAGCTCTCAAGATGTTTCTTCTTAGGTGCTTCTTCTCCTGACAGCCTACTTCCATCCTCCAGGCAAATTACAGGGATATGAGAATCTGGAAATGAAGTCATCACACATTAGTGAAAATTCACAACCCAATTTGATATCAATCACAGGCCGAGAGTGTTAAAGCAGTTTTCTTCAGATCACAAAAAGATTACACCAAAAAACCCAACCAAGTGAGTTGAGAGCTGAGATGTTTTACATTGCAAGAGCAATATTTCAGCCATAACACAATTTGATGAGCAAAGTGAACATCAAAGTAAAAGATAGTCAATGAAAATGATAGACAGTAAGAAAACCAAAAGCAGATCTCTATTTGCTCACTTTGTACAACAAACACTGAGGTCATATTCTTTCTCTGACATTATGCCGCTCCCCGACAGCCCCACAAGGAACTCTACAAAGTTTTAGCTTGTGATGCATCATGGGCACGTGCAGGTCTAGTGAGGTTAACTCATGTCATTTTCAAAATTCTTATTTCTTCTCCACGAAGTACTATCATGCCCAACTAATGAAGGAAAAATATGCCTTGCTGGCTCCTTACCTGGTTCAATACTAGCCAGAATACGAGCTTGATGACGCTTGGCGATAGCTTCTGCAAGAGCCAGTTCTGCCATTTTCTCTGCTTTCCGTTTTCTTCCTCGACGCCTTTTCTCTGGCAAAAGACCTTGTTCGATCTAGAAAGACAAGTGAATCAAAGATCAAATTAAAATAATCAAAATAAAAATATTTCACTGCAGTCATTGTGTACCCATTCATAATCAACCTCAGCTTTAGCTACTTCATGGGGTCGAGTTGAAATGATGTTTTACGTTGCAAGGGCCACATCGAGCGTAAAGACAGCTCATAAAAGGGATCGATAGAAAGGAAAGTGACAGCAAAAGATCCCAATTTCAGTCGCCTTGTACGACAAGCATTGAGCTACTGAGGCCCTATTCTATCTAAGTGACACCACATCACTCCCCGGAAGCCCCACGGGGTTCCTTGTATGAGAAGCACTGGGTTACTGGGGTCCTATTCTTTCTTCTAAGTGGCACTATGCACCCTGGAAGCCCCATGGGTTAAAAAAACAAAGCTGAATGAAAATCTATATAAATAACCAAAATTAATATTTATTTTAGAAACTAAATTCTCAACAGAATGTCTCGGCCCAATACTTGCCTGATTTTCAACTGGAGGTTCCACAAGACAGATGCGACTGGGCTCCATACCCTGTGTCAGTAGGGTTTGTACACAGCAGTAGGCATCCAGAGTGTTTCCATACACCATCAGCTTCTCTAGAAACCAGAACAGCATTTTGTAAACAAATAACAGAGACAGATTGGCCTGATAGAAGTGTCCTAGTAGAACCAAATTTGCAGCCTTCATAGTTGACAATTGGAATGACACACTAACACATGCAAGAGTGTTGAATATTACAGTTGGTCATGTTACAATATATGAGTGCTTTCAAATTAAATCTTTGGTTTAGAAAGTGCGAAACAATGCTTCAACAGACTCTTTGCTTCACAGTTCACACAATCATATCTTGATTGTATATCTGCAAACTACTGGCCATATGCAGTCTTTAAAATGAAACACCTGGCACTCCAAATCAAACATTGCACTGCAAGCTCATTTGTAACTTTAAACATCCAAAAAATATCATATTTCACTAAATCAAAAATGAAGCTTGATTTATTTGATTTAGACTACTCAAGTATCCCTTATAGTGCAGTCAGGTACCTTTCAAACATCATTATTTAGGCTCATGTACATCTATAAATATTCTTACTGTCTGTCTTGAAAAATCCACTTTCCACTCTATAAAGTGCCACAGCAGCATCGAAGCCATCATTGACGAGGTACAGGTTTCTTGGCGCCACACCAGTGAAGCGGGTGTCTGAACTGCTCTCCAAGTCACAGTTGGAATTTCCTCCTTCTATGTCAGCATTGGTGGGACATGGAATTTGGTACTGCTGCCCAGTACTGATCACAAGATGGTCGTAGGGGACGAGCATGCTCCCGTTCACAACCACATGTTTCCTCTTCCTGCAATAAACAATGCAATTGCTGTGTCATAAACAAGCCAGGCAGAAGAAAGAAGACTTAACAGGTTCATAACTAAATGCCTCTGCTATCAATACCAAAGCTGCGGTATATATATTATAAGTTACCAGAAAAACAGGTTCACAAGTATATATGGTTCCTCTTCCTCATATTAATGAAGACAAGAGATAGGACTTTATTACTTATATATGACACAGGACATCATCATACATACACGTTCCAGTCTTTGCGAATGTTTTTGTCACTCACAGGACCTTCAGTCCTGCATGTTGGACGTGTGTGTCTGACCAGAAGGCAAATCCCAGGACCTAATACAGATACAGAACTAAACTTCTCATGGTAGACATATAGGTAGTCTGTCTCCCAGACCCTAGAGCATTAAACTTTTCCTTTCATGATTATTTTCATCAAAATGAATGACGAGTTTTTCAAGTTGTATCAAATATCAACCAGTATGTCATGATATTGACTTGACCCAGAGCACCGGACATTCCGGCCTACATACTGAGATATTTTGTTACCCGAAAGCAGTTTTACCAGATTTGTTCTTTGGTCAGACGCTATTCGCAAAGTACGACATTCGTATACACATGGGTAAATACATGATTAGGTTCAAATTAACAAAGACCCAGTTTTGTTTATTACAACATATTAAGACATATTAGGTTGACCTGAACACTTATTCCTAAAACAGAATTATTAAAAAAAACAATTACTAAAAAAAATTTAGTTTAAGAATGAAATGAACATACAATGTGTTGTATACAAGTTAGGCAGAAAAATAACTCTAACAGGTTCTAAAATCATTACAAATGAGCTCATTCAGAGCCATAGGGGCCCCGTAGCACTGAAAGGGTTAGTAATGCTTTGTCTTCAGTTGATATTCCAAAAAAATTCTTTAAACTTTACATAAAATTATTTCAAAATAAATTTGTTAAATAAAGTTTACTGGTGAATCATTTGAATTAATTGCTTCATTCTTAATATGGAAAAGATACATTCATACACAAATCATGTTTTAGGTTTGTGTTTTCTTTATACATGTATTGATGTAGCCAATGAAAATAAAATGTTCCATTATAAAAGCAAACAAACTTAATAATGCTCTTCAATACAAATTGAACAGTAATGAAGAAACAATATCTAAAACATATCCACTCAGCCGACAATAAACGTGGTCACATCTGATTTGACAATCTCATAAATGCAAGAAGAAAATAAAGTTCTGAGATTTCCGATTTAAGACACCTGAATATGTCTTTGATAAATTAGGAAAAAAAGAAAAACAGTTGCACAACTCTGGCTGTAAAAGTCACAAACCTCTAATTAGCCGTACAACTTTCGCTCACAGTCCACTCTACGACCAATAAAGATCAAATAATCAACTGTTAATGGTCTGGTTTGTGGAACTAAACTTAACAAACCCAATCTGTCCACATATAACTAGTGTCGACAGATGAGGAATCAATACAAGAACAGATATTGACTGCTTGACCAACAGCTTTATTTAGCCTAGCTAAGGAGTAATTTAGGAGTGGAGAAGGGGTTAAACAACTTCAAAAGAAACAATTAACAACATCAAACAGAGTTATTAGCATGATTCAGATGGACAATAGAAGGTAAATACTTGTAAATAAAGGCTCAAGCACAAAAACCATCAGTCTTGATTTATTGTAGAATTAATAACCTGTGTGAGTGAGCGATGGAAGAAGGAATGGACTGACTGACCGATGACTCTCTGGCTGACCAAATGAATGCATCAATTTTTCATAAAGTCATTTCAGTACATATTCTTCTCACCTATCAATAGCAGTCATCTTCCCATAGACAACATTCACCCAGGTCCTCAGTGCTATTTTGGCATATTCCTCTTGACTGTAGCAATGGCTGCAAAAGAATGGCTTATAACATTAAAAATACACACATATTCAAACCCTTAGTTTCACGTGCCATTGAGTGTTTTATTTTAATTTTGCTGGTCAGGTTTATTAAGATCAACCTTGAAGATATTTATGCAGGCTAATTAACATAACATACAAATTTAGCAAATCATAAATTATTGTTTTAATGTTTTATGCAAAAATAAGTTTGTCCAGAAGAAAGTTACCTTGTTGAGAGAAATTGTTCTCGGAGTTGATCTGGTGTCATCTCCCCAGGAATTCCATGAGGGGAGATCAATGTAAGATTGTTGAATCTCAAGTGAGGGCTTCAGGGGAGAAAATGACAATAAATGTAATTCTGAAGTCTACCAGTCATGTTAAACTTTTTTAAATTGAGGAAAAGTACAATGATTCTTTGCACATCTTTAAATATCTCTCCGCTGCATCATAATGATGTCCATATGATTTGTTATTTGTAAACAACTAATCAACAATTAGCATAATCTGAAATCTTGAAAGATAGCAACTGAAGTTAAAACCCTTTTACACTTCACATTCAAAATGATACATTTTGATCAAATATTTCTTCACCATATTTTCCATAATTGTAGATTTCTGATTTCTCTTTGGATGTTCTTTACTGATGTGACTTTCATGTTATATATTTCACACACTGAAAATGTTCCATTACATTATCAAACTGTCTCACCAGTAAGCAAGAGTTTCCAGAAAAGATATTCCAACATCAGATGCTCCAACAACAACAATCCTGGCATTGACCGTTACCTGAAGCAACAATACCTTTAGAATTAACACATAAACACAATAACTAAAAATAGTATTTAGAATTGGCAGCTCTTCACATTTGATAGATGTTATACTACATGTAATTAAAATCTCCTTACCCTACTGAAATTAGTGTAAGATGAGACAGTATAAAAATCTATTATCTTGTACTATCTACTATCTACTGTAAAATCATTTATTTTCGCAGGTGTTTAATTTTCGCGCTTTTCGCACAAAAGAAATATGAGTGAAAAATGAATACCCCTGAAATATAAGACCTTAGATTTCTCAAGATAACAGTGATGTCAACCAAAGGCCGCCATTTTGTTTATGGTCAATGCCTCTGCCCAGTGACAAGAGATCGTGTTTGCTGTTAAAACATTCTTTTTTAGAAAAACATTTCCATTTCTCATTCACTACT
>JAUELE010253787.1:0-10718 GCA_031471655.1 Diodora aspera | reverse complement strand
CTGATTGATGTTACACAGCTGTTAGATAATCCGGAAATGACCTGATAGATATCTTTACCACACATCAGTTATGACTCTCAGCCCTTACCTTACACTGCCGGTGCATGATGGGTGGGAAGCTGAATAATTTATTGTGGAAAATACTGTTGTCAAAGTGTTAACAACTGCGATCACTTTTCGACCAGGTACCCAATTTCAGCTAGGTGCACACTGAAGCAATTTACAAGCAAAGGGATTGAGGAAGTGCACTATCAGGTGCGAGGTGCTAGAAGGTTAACTGTCACAATACCCATCAGCCCTTACGTAACACTGCCGGTGCATGATGGGAGGGAAGCTGAATAATTTATTGTGGGAAATACCATCGTCAAAGGGTAACCCACACCTGTGGAAGGAGGAGATCCAGTTTGAAAAAGGGTGAGATTGGGGTCACAAAGGGGGATGTTTTCTGAAACTTATATAGCTGCCACAGACATCCACAAATAAAAAAAATTAAATTTGACCAAAAAAATTCAGGAGATTTCGTAAAATGGCCGGGAAAGTGGATGGAGATAGGGGTGAAAATCAGTAGTCTCTGACCAATATCTGGAAATATTCCATGTATGCTTTCACGATCACCCATCATCAAGTACCCAACTTAAGCTGGGTGGATTGAGGTAATTTACAAGCAAAGGGACTTGCCAAAGGTAATAACACTGACATTGTCAGTGTCACTGTGTGAGGCAGGATGAACTGTCTTGTTTGCTTCTTGCTTTTGGTGCTGTATGACTTAAGCCGCGTTTACATGCACACATTTACTCTATCATTAGTTTTTACATGTTGAGCAAATATACTTGTGAGATAAAAAGGTAAAATTTGTTATGCGTTTACATGGACATTTGTCACCCAGGAGTATATCAAATTTGCTGACACTGATGTCGTCACACTTGAATTGGTTATAGATTATGGCATTCTACACAAAACATTCGGTTTCTTCATTAGAACAGGCTAAACCTCTTTTTCGTCCAACTCAAGCCATGTCTGTGACAAAAATCCTATGTTCGAACACTCAGACAATTTAAACGAGACAACAGTCACGTGATGGTCTTGAAAAAATGACAAACAAACTTTTTATAGACATTATGCAATTACTTCGCTTACCTATGTAAATCAAGGACCCGTTTACATGACACTGTTTGCTTGGAGAGTAAAATATTTAAATAGGTAAATACTTTTGCATCACCTCCGGAGGTCGTGCAAATTTTCTCCTGAAGTAATTTTAATTACATACAGAAACCTGTTTTCATGACCACTTTACTTACCCTTAAGTATATTTACTTACATCAGCAACTACCACAAATATAAATGGTCATGTAAACGCGGCTTTAGTTGCATTTACTTTTCATCCATAAACATATCTGTGCTTGTATTCCACTACCAACATTTGATTGTGTGAAACGGGATAGTATGTACCTCACCTTCTAAAGTGGCCATCTTCTGAAACAACCAACAAGCTGACACATCATTTTAACAGATGGCTTTTATCTGCTGTATAATGCTCTCAGCATTTTAATAGCTTGTCTGAGCAAAGTCGATAATCTGATAATAATTCCCAAATGTCGTTTTAACAAATCTCAAGCATATCTTCACCAGACTGTACCCCTCCTATGGGACAGCTTTACCATACTGCTCTGAGGGGGAAACCTCATTCAAACAATGAGAAGTAAGAACCATCATGTGTTTAGCATAGTCAGAGATATATCCTCTATCAAGAATCCCTTTGAGATTTGAATTAGCGATAGTACATCTCTGTCAAGCAATAGCTCGTCGAGGGAACACTAATTTTGTTAGCCAATGTAGAAGAGCGGTAAACAAAATCTGTGGCTTTCAGCAAGACAGATCAATCCTTTCATTGCACTCAAGGCATTAACAGCCACAGGGAAATGCACACATGAATGTTTGTAATGCTGGATGGGAGTTTTTATTCTCTCTTCAAATATTGCAAATCTAGAAAGAAAACTTTTGGCATCAAACTGAAAAGAGTAAAATGACACACCATTATTTTAAAAGAACCAGCCCAGTAGGGCTTCTGGGAGTGAAGTGATGTCACTTAGAAAGAATAGGACTTAAGTAATCCAATGCTTGTGGAATAAAGCTTCTAAAAGGGGGATCCTTTGCTTTCACTTTTCTTCATCCTTATCTCTTACAAATTTTTAAATTTTATTTTTTGGATCTTGCCTTTTAGCTAAGATATCAACCCTGACAATTTCTGCAAGTCAATAAAAAATATAAAAGCTTGAAAATACCCATTTCTGCAAGGTGCTACATGAGATAGACAAAATAATAGTTCTGTTTCTGGTTGTTAATTAACTTGCCTTGGACCATCTTACTTCAATCATTATCTCCCACCACACCCAAGTTGGCGGGGGATATTGAAATGGGACCCCCACTATGGACTTATTAAGGCTTCAGTTGACTTATCCTTGCTTGTACCAACAGTCCTGTCCTCAAATAATAGGGATAGGTAATATCAGTATTTTCAATGAATAAATGAGTTCATGCCAGCCTGCTGAACATTGAATTTTCATTTTTGCATCCATTGGAAATTGACTTTTGAGATGCACCCAGCTTCTAAATGGGACCAGATAGAGCAAATTTGATGCCTGCACCTTACTTCCAGGGCCAGAATTAGCTAGTATGGGTATTTTGAGCCCTATATATCACCTCATCTGGCGAGGAGTCCTCCTAAAAGAAACCTATAAATCTTTGCTGCAATTCGCGAGTGCCAATAAGAGGTGCAACGCCCCTTAGAAAAAGGGCCAGAACTCCCAAACTGTAAGGAGTTGGAACCTAAGATTTTGCATGTGTTCATTAAACACATGAACATATTTTTAGAATTTTTTGAGCCAAATCTGAGATAGTGCCCATGGGACACTCGGTGAGTTCAAATGGAATGACCCTCCTGCATTCATGCTCGTGCCAACTCACAAACACCACTAGCTCACAGTTCATAGTTTTGAAGCTGATGAAAGTACATCATCTTTAAAGTATTTTGCTTTTTTCTGATCTTCAGATTACTTCATAACCATCTTCCAACCAAAACAGTATCCAGCATCTGAAATCCTCGGAGAGAGTTGATGTCCTCTTCAGATGAAATAACCTGTATGTTGACAGCTGTTGAAAGTATTAATTTTGCAGCATAATGAATAGAAAATCCAGAAACTTGAGGATCCAGGGAATATACACCATTATCCATCAGTCATGACTTTCTTGGTTGATATTCAGTCTTAGTTACCATGGAGATGGAGCCATGACAACCGTCAGGTTACTATGGAGATGGAGCCATAACGGTTTCGGTTACCATGGAGACTGAAGATGGCACCCTGATTGTGGGTGACTTCCTAGTGGTAGAGATTTTAGATTACTGATTGAGTCTTGCAATTAATTGCATTTAATGAATTTAGAAGCATCCTTTCTGTACAGGATTACACTATGTATACTGTCTTATTTACATATTTGTTCAGTGTTTTCTTATGTGGGTTATCTTGATGCAGTTTAGCTAGGTGACGGCAAACTGGTCAAGCGGTTCATGCAAGTTTAGGTTTATCTCATCAATTGATGATAAGTTTTTCCCATTACTTAATGGGGCCTCCATCCTAATTATATGCTGGGGTAGAGTTTAAGAATGTCAGCTTGTGGTCAGTCTGGACTTTTGGTGGTCACCGATAGTTACCAAGATGTATAATTCTGCAATAGTTTCTAACATGGTGCACGTCTGTGGTGTATGGTCGATTGTCAAAACTGATGCATAATTAAACAGGGCCCGGGTAGCTCAGTTGGTAGAGCGTGTGCCTCACAACCGCAAGGTCGGGATTCGAATCCCGACTGGGTCACTTTCATTCGACTCAAACATTTGGTGCCTTTGTACCAACCGTAGAGCAAGGGTTGAAATATTACCCCCGTTACACATTCACTCACTCACTCACTAATAATTAAACCGGTCATGCATGAAATGGACCAACCTAAAGTAAACAATGTTGCTTTCAAAAGACTGTATTAGATGCACTGCAACACAGTACAACAGGAGCAATATCTAGCTTAGATGATAAATCAGCAAAAATAAAAAATATTACAGCATCCAAATATTTTTATTGTAGGACTGACACTCACTGTAAGCTACAGTAGTGACCCATGACATCTGGTGGGTGTCTACAGATCACCAGACTACCGTTAAAAAAAACCCTGATATATGGCTGAAAAATTGTTGAAAATAGTGTTAAACAGGATGTCTGTCTGCTGGATGTGATGGTGGTGGGTTCAGATCCTACTTGTGTCCAGTGCCATCACATGAGCTGGTGTCACCCAGTGCTATAACTCATGGTGTCACCCAGTGCTATAACTCATGGTGTCACCCAGTGCTATAACTCATGGTGTCACTCTGTGTGGACTTCCTTCTGCACCAGACCATACACAATCCCTTACTGTGGTTCACACCCAATAGCCCGAAGATACTGACATAATGTAGGTGACACTGTGTTAACAGACTTTGCGAATAGCGTCTGACCGATAAAATCCGATAAATCCGATAAAATTGCCTCCGGTCCAACAGGAAATCTCAGTACTTAGGACGGAATGTCTGGAGCTCAGAGTCAAGTAATTTATGACATATTGGTTGATTTTTAAGTACATACTTTAATTATTCACCACTATTTTGATAAAATAATCGCCAGGGAAAATTCTAGTGATCTAGGGTCTGGGAGACAGCCTATATGTATGTCTGTCATGAGAAGTTTACTGCTGTATCGATATTCGGTCCTGGGAATTGCCTACCGGTCAGACATACACTTCCAGCACGCAGGACAGAATGTCCTATGGCCAATGGGTGACAAAAAACATTCGTGAAGACTGTGTTGATGTTGTAAAAAGATTGCCAAACGCTGTGCTAAATCAAAAATACATCTGGCCCAGAAAGTTGCCAGCCCGCTCGGGTACCTACCTCTCAATCCAGAGGTGGGCCCTGATGTGACTGTGGTGATATGATTGAAAGAGTACCAACAGCCACATTAAATCCAAACTCACTCACTCACTCACTAAAAAATACACCATTCACTCACTTAAATCGAATGCTATTCACTCATAAGCCTGTATCCATGACAGAGATCAGAGGGGTTGAATTCTACTTCATGGTATTCATGTCTGTGATAAAAAGATACATCATTGTCAGAAACACATCAAGTCACTATCGCTTCTCTTACCTTGCTGAGATGTGTGTCTACACTGTGTATATTGATTGGCCACATTACGAAAGTTTAATGGGACAATGAGCCAATGAAAACTCTGAGCAGTTGGTCAGAATGAAAGACAAACATTTTCATAAATAGCATTGCCTAGTCCTACTGTCCCAGAGAATAATTAACAGAAAGAGCACGAAATCTGTCGGAGAACAACATAGCAAGCATGTTTTCATGGGTGTTTTCATGGGTGCAGTAGTGACGTGATGTGTTTCTGACAACGATGTAGCAATAATGCCGAATTTAATTAGAGTGACCTCATTGGCTGTCGATAGGTCACGTAAGGTCATGTATATCATTGAGGTCCTTGTGTCCAACAAGAGGTAACAGAAGTGTGGTAATGAAGGAGATGGAAAAGTTGATTAGTCTTGCCGTGTTCTTGTTTGTACCTTGAACTTGAAGGTTATTTCAACACGCAGGTACATTAAATAGCGGAATTAAATCACTCATTTAATGTACAAGTACCATATATTGTCAGCAAATGTTTTCCTTAGCCTTAGTGAGTAGAGCTGAAGATCTTGGTCAAGTAAGTCCAGAAAATGGGCAAATGAAAACACTCTTGAGCTAGTATTTTTCCAATCGATTTCCCAATATGTCGTCAATTTGTTAAATCAAATGTTCCAGAGAAATCAGACATGTTTATAGAAACCAAAGTGGTACACGAACCACCGTAATGGACCAAAGTTGTTGTTGTTTTCCGTTGATTTTTTTAAGGGACCCTTGAACATTGCATGTAATATATTATTTTGTTATTAAGCAAATGAGAGAAAATATGTCTGCGTGTTTGTTATCCCCCTGCCACACAGTGAGAGGGGCTACAGGAATGGGGTCTGTCTGTCCCACCTTCAAACAAGGTAATATGAAAGTTCTGGAGTTTTGCCCAGTGGTTTATGATTACAGTACCTTTATCGAGTTAAAGAATCAGATTTATCAGCAAATATTTTCCAGAGTTACAGCCCTTGATCGCCAATAATAAATTTATGAACAGGACAAAATACAAGTACAACTTCCAATGGTAGGAGCATCAAATTTTGTACAGTGGTGTATATCCACAATGCCTTTATTGAGTTCGAACATAAGAATTATCAGCATATTATCCAGAGTTGTGGCCCCTGATCTTCCAAATGAATGTGGCGGGGATCTGAGTATACATATCTTGTTTATATAGAAACACGTTTGAAAAAACAGACAAGTCATGTTAGGGATTATTGGTTCTCTGTGTCAGTGGTTTGTTATACATCACAAATATATTCCTCGGGGAATTCCAAACAGCCGTTTAATTTTTAGACTTGTCAACTTGGTTATATTTAGGTTCCCGAAAATAGATTTTATGTCATTTAAACGTTTTTGGAGAGTTTATTTATTGATTGTAAAATTTCTGCTTGTATATCATTATTATTTGAGTATTGCACTTTTGAAACATTGAATTTTTCACTTAATGTATCATTAAGAAATCTTTGTGTTTCTGACGTTAATGAGTAGTTTGTTCTAAGCTAGTTGCAACTGAGTAATTGGCGACTAGATGTGTAGAACTGATCAGATATGACAGTCGACATAAGCTCTCTGGCGACTGGCTTATGATTTATCCAGAACTGGTTGCCGACTGTATCTTGAGAGTCGCACTTGTCCTAGTTCTGTGCACAGTTGCTGACTATCTTGAGAGTCACACATGTCCTAGTTCTGTGCACAGTTGCTGACTATCCAGTCAGTTGTGGGTGACACAAGCACTCTTTTGATTGTGATTAACTGTATCCGACCAGTTGTGTCTGATCGGCGTCATCTCATGTCATAGTTGATATAAGCTGCCAGTTACAACTATGGTAAAACTTCTAAAATTTAGAACTTCTAAAATTTCAGAGGTGCTATTTCTATCAAGATCATCAATTTATTTAACCTCTAAAAATTTGAATTTTTTGCAAAAATCCGAAAACCGAATTTCTAAAAATTTGAATTTTTTTGCAAAAATCCGAAAACCGAGGTTTGAAAAATGGCGATTGCTACCTTCAGCAGTTTCTAAAATTTCAAATTTTTCACTGACATTTTGGGAGCAATTTCTAAAATTTCAAATTCTAACTTTTTCAAAGATCGTTAATTTCCAAAAATTCAAACATGTCAAAATGTAATTAATTTTCTTTCATTCGAAGTTTTAGAAGTTTTACTGTAGTTTTTTTGACAGTCAGAGGCCAAGTCCAATTTTGATTCCATCATGACCATGGAAACAGAAAAATTTAATATTTCGTAAACTCCATAGCAAAAGGCACATCTACAGTATCTGAAGGATTATGTATCTTGTTTTGTAAATAAATCTCCCATAGTTTTCGAACTCTGCTCCGGAAACTTCGCTGTGGTGGGGGATAGTAAGTAACATAACATTTCTGAAATCCAACATGTGTTTGTTATTACAGGGGCCACTTTGAAAGTTAACATACCAGTTGGGGCTAGTTGAAACCGAAGTGGTGGGGCTAGGTAACACATGTCCTAACATGTTTTCTAAATGGTAACTTTCCCTTGCTTCTTGATCAAATAGTTTGACAGCTGTTTTGAAATTGAGGCACAAAATATGAACCAGAACATCCAAAATGTAAATTTTGTTCTAACTATCCCCAACTTCAAGAACACAACGCCCTAAACACAAGAGAATTCTATTTCATTACTGTTAGCAGCATTTACAAAAATGAAGAAATATAAAGAAATTTTTCATCCACAATTTGTCTTACAAACTTACAAAATATTTGAAGTTTTAAAGAAGGTTGGATATACACACCACAATGTTCGGGTTCTGAGACTTGAACTCTTCCAGAGAGTGTGGAAGTGGGGGGTAGGTATAGTATCCCCCCACACTGGTGTCCAGTTGAGTATCAGGGTCCAGCAGGCGACGAGAGAGGTTTATCATCCACGCTCGGACAGTGGGAGTTAGTGGCTGTTGCAGCGTCACAAGCTGGAAAATATACAGGAAAGAGTGAGGGTTCATGGACTTAACACGGCACTCATCAACTTCTCAGCCATATCACCATCACCTGTCAGACCAGTGTTAGGGTTTCACATCTAGGGTGACAGGTTGGTAGGTTGGTTGGATTTATAATGGGACACTGCAATCTTTCAGCCATATGCCCACTTTCGCCAGTTGAGTGCAGGAGGACAGCAAGCATCACCAGTGGGGAACTGGATGATTTTGATGCGGTGAAACCTGCAAGCTGATACTAACGAACCAATGGCGATACCACAAAGTGGCAGCACACCATATGATCACTGCATGTAGAAATATTGTCTACTGAAGCGAAACATACCGAGCCAGGGATGTAAATAACAGCTGAAAGCCCCAAAAATCAGCAAACACCATACATTACACTTTAGATCCAAATTTTCTTTTCAAATTGACCGCCTGTCATCTTAAAAAGACTGGCTGTTCTCTGTCGTAACTACATCCCTGAGAGCCCCAATAGGTTGGAACGCTGATGCACAACGAATGGACTACTCTGCTGCCATCTGAAAGGGAGATAACCCACAACCACAAAGAGATTGGAAAAGGGCGCGGGGTTGGCGCACTGGACTTGCAGCCAAAAGGTTTCGAGTTCGAATCCCGCCCGGGTCACTGTCGTGTTTCCTGGAGAGGGGAGCCCGCTGTAACCACCGTGACGATATCGTCAAAAATAATTGACTGGAAGTTACGTTAAACAATAACAAAAAAAACCCAAAAAACAAGAGATTGGGAAATTACTGCACTGGCACATTACAGCAACATATACCGGTATATATACACAAGAGAGAAGAAGCAATCTTATCATAAAACATTAAACATGAGTTTGTAAAACAATTCATTGGAATATTTAACTTTGTTTTTGTCACAACACGATGGAATGATTTATTCAATGAAATATGAATGTGCAAAAGAACGTCAGCCATTTTAAAACCAGAGAATAATACGAGTGCCATGGTTCCGACTGTGGTCGATTTGTGACATCAGTGTGGTTAATCAAAGCGAGTTTGATCACAGTTTTGTTGAACTATTGTTTCCATCGTTAGTGATCGAACTAGGCCAATATATATTTGTCGGAGAGTTGAGTTGAAATGATGTTTTACGATGCAAGGGCAATATTTCAGCCATAACACAACTTGATGTGCAAGGTACACATCAAGGGAAAAGACAGTTCATAAAAGGGATCGATAGAAAGAAAAGTGAAAGCAAAAGATCCCATTTTAGTTTCCTTGTACGACAAGCATTGAGTTACTGAGGCCCTAGTCACTCCCCGGAAGCCCCACGGGTCATATTTATCGGAGATGAGCGAGAGAGTTCTTGTACCTGAGAGAGAGGCGTAGTGGTCAGGTAGACATGTCGTTGTTGCTTTGACGATTTCAGAGAAGAAAGGTTGTGCATAATTCGCAGGTGTCTGAACATTACCGTCTGGAATGGTTTGAGGGCATCAAATACAGGATCCTAAGAGAAAATATAACATACACATTAAGGAAAACCAAAAACAACAAGTCAACACTCTGTAAATTTCATGTGTTTAAATGTCACTTAAAATTTTATTGTAGCTGAGTAAAAGTTTTACATCTTAGAAGCAGTTTTCAACCATTCATGACACACACTTTATATGGTTAGAACTTCTGAGTTTATTCTAACCATATAAAGTGCGTCATGAATATCATCCGACTTCTAAATGCCACTCAAGGATATAGTTTTCAACCATGTTTGCAAGATACCATGGTTAGAGGGACTCAACAATCTTTCAACCATATGCCCGAATTTTCCACTTGAGTGCAGGAGGAAAGCCTGCATCACCAGTGGGGAGCTGAATGATTTTGATGCAACAAAACCTACAAGCTATGGCTGGTACTGATGAACCGATGGCCATACCACAATGTGGCAGTGCACAATATAATCACAACATGTAGAAATACTGACTACTGCAGAGAAACATGCTGAGCCCCCTATAGATGGAATCAAACCCACAACCCTTTGTTTGAAAGACCCACACTCAATCAATTGGGCTATCCACCGCCAACAAGATGAAAAGACAGTTCACAAAAACAACTTATTAAAGAACAGTAAATTTATATAACAGATACTACACTACATCCTTTTATATCAATCCAACTGTTATAACAGACACTGCACTGTATCCTTTATACAAATCAAACTGTTATAACATATACTGCACTGTGTCCTTTATACCAATCAAGCTGTTATAACAGATACTACACTGTGTCCTTTTATACCAACAAGCTGTTATAACAGATACTACACTGTATCCTATTATACCAATCAAACTGTTATAACAGATACTACACTACATCCTTTTATATCAATCCAACTGTTATAACAGACACTGCACTGTATCCTTTATACCAATCAAACTGTTATAACAGATAGTGCACTGTGTCCTTTATACCAATCAAGCTGTTATAACAGATACTACACTGTGTCCTTTTATACCAACAAGCTGTTAT